>JAJPUD010030837.1:0-12901 GCA_023553655.1 Myrmecobius fasciatus | reverse complement strand
AATGAAGGTGGCCTAGCTATAACACATCTCAAATTATATTAGAAAGCGGAGGTCATCAAAACCATTTGGTACTGGTTAGAAACTGAGTAGTTGATCAGGGGAATAGGTTAGGCTCGCAAGACAAAATAGACGATGACTATAGAATTCTAGTGTTTCACAAACCCAAACACGCCATCTTTTGGTAAAAGAGCTCACTATTTCATGAACACTGCTTGGAAAATTAGAAACTACTGTGGAAGAACCTAAGCATTGACCCATATTTAACACCATATACCAAGATAATGTCAAAATGGATTCATGATCTAGACATAAAGAATGATATTTGGATTCATGATCTAGACATAAAGAATGATATTATAAACAAATTAGAAGATCATAGGAGGATTTACCTCTCAGATCTGTGGAGGAGGAAGGAATTTATAAAGAAAAATTAGAGATCATTATTAATCACAAAATAGATAATTTTGAATATATGAAGTTAAAGAGTTTTTATACAAACAAAACAAATGCAGACAAGATTAGAAGGGAAGCAATAAACTGGGAAAATATTTTTACATACAAAGGTTTGGATAAAGGCCTCATTTCTAAAATACATAGAGAATTAACTCCAATTTTTAAGAATTCAAGCCATTCTCCCATTAAAAATGGTCAAAGAATATGAACAATTTTCAGATGATGAAATTAAAACTTTTTCTAGTCATATGAAAAGGTGTTCCAAATCACTATTGATCAGAGCTATGCAAATTAAGACAACTCTGAGATACCACTACACACCTGTCAGATTGGCTAAAATAACAGGAAAACATAATGATGAATGTTGGAGGGGATGTGGGAAAACTGGGACGCTGATACATTGTTGGTGGAACTGTGAACGGACCCAACCATTCGGGAGAGCAATCTGGAACTATGCTCAAAAAGTTATCAAAATGTGCATACCCTTTGACCCAGCAGCATTTCTACTGGGCCTGTGTCCCAAACAGATCTTCAAGGAGGGAAAGGGAACCACGTGTGGAAAAATGTTTGTGCAGCCCTTTTTGTAGTGGCTAGAAATTGGAAACTGAATGGATGCCCACCAGTTGGAGAATGACTGAATAAATTATGGTATATGAAAGTCATGAAATACTATTGTTCTTTAAGAAACCACCAGCAGCATGATTTCAGAGAGGCCTGGAGAGACCTACATGAACTGCTGCTGAGTGAAATGAGCAGAACAAGGAGATCATTATGCACAGCAACAAGACTATATGATGCTCAATTCTGATGGACATGGTTCTCTTCAACAATGAGGTCATTCAAAACAGTCTCTATTGTTCAGCGATGAAGAATGTTATACGCATCCAGAGAGATGTCTGGGGGAACTGAGTGTGGACCACAACATGACATTTTAATGCTTTCTATGAATGTTTGCTTGCATTTTGTTTTCCTTCTTAGGTTGGTTTCTTTTCTTTTTCTAGATTCAATTTTTCTTGTGCTTCAAGATAAATCTATAGGTATGTATACATACATTGGAATTTATTTTAACATATTTAGCATGTATTTGACTACCTTTCATCTAGGGGAGGGGGTAGGTGGAAGGAGGGAACAATATGGAACGGAAAATTTTGCAAAAGTCAATGTAGAAAAATTACTCATATGTTCTGTAAATAAAAAGCTTTAATAAACAAAAATTTTTAAAAGACAATTGGAGAATAATAGAGATTTAGAGAAACTAGGGGAAACTAATATGAACTTATGGAAAGTGAAGTATGCAGAACAAAGAGAAATGTTTAGAAAGTAACAACAATATTGTAAGGATGATCAATTATGGAAGACTTAGCTATTCTGATAAAAAGAGTGATGCAAGACAATTTCAAAGGACCCATGATGAAAAAGGTCATGCAGTTCTAGAGAGAGAACTAAGCAATCTAAATGCAGATGCAAACATAATTTTAAAAAGCACAAAAAAGAAAAGAATATAATTCTTTTTGCTTTTATAAAAGTGCTTGTTATGATATTTTTTAAGTCCCTCTACTACATAGAATTTTTTTACATAAAAATATTATATTTTGTTAAGTTTTTTAACTTCTATTGAGATAACCATATAGTTCAAATATTTGTTTTTCTTACTGCTAATTATGTTCATTTTTTCCCTGATTTTAAACCGTTCTTGTATCTCTCTTATACCTTATATTGTCATAATGAATGATCACTTCGATAAATCATTGTACTCTGTATAATCAGATTTTGTTCAAAAAGTTTGAGACAATGTTTATTAATTATATTTGCTTACAGTTTCCATTCTGTGTTTTATCTTTCCCTGGCCTAAGTATAAAGACTTTCTCTTATAAAAGGAGTTTGGTATGGTGCTTTTTTTTTCAACTTTTGAGAATATTTTGTGAAGTATAAGTTCTCACTGTTCTTTAAAAGTCTGATAGAATACTGTGAATCCTTGAGGCCTGGGAATTTTTTTCCTATGGTAGTTTCCGTAATACTAGATCTGTTTTCTTCTCTAAGGCTAGGTACTTAAAATCTTTATCTCCTCTTCTGATAATATGGGGGTTTTATATTTTGGAAGGTGCTCCTCTATTTCTTGTGTGTTCTCAGTATATAGCTGCACATAGTGTGTCCTGTTAACCTTTTAATCTCTTCAAGTGTTGGCTGTGATTTCACCTTGCTCATATGTTATTTCCTCGATTTCAGTTTCTGCTCTCTTCTTTCTATTCTGATTAGCTTTCTGAAAGGTTGATCAATTTTATGAGTTTTGGCCAAGCAACAACTTTAGTTCAATCAATTCCCTTGGTTTGACAAGGCTTTCCCTAATTTCTCCTGTTCTGTGCTTATTTTGGGTGTGCTTACTTGTTGATTCTTTAATTTTAAGAAGTACATATTTCGTTCATGCATCTTTTCTTTTTCTATTTTGTTAATGTATTCTTGTAAGAATATGATTTTCACCTTGAGAACTATTTTAGAAATTTTGGCATACTATTTCATCATTATCATTTTTTCTTTTACATAGTTATTGTTTCTACGATTTGTAATTCGACCCACTCGTTGAAGATTTCATTGTTCAATCTCTATTTAGGTTTCTATCTTTTCTTTGGGGCATCTGAAACAATTTCTATCCTTTTTGCATAATTGTCTATATTGAATATATTGACTATTTCTGCCTTTTTCCATTTGCTTGCAAAATTGCTCTGGCCTAGCACAGGCTTGATTTTTACAAAAGTTCCATGTAGTGCAAAGATTTATCCATACTCTGTTGCTCTCCCATTTAGAGGATGTCCTAACGCATTTCACTTGTGTTTCTCCAGAAAACTGTTTTGTTCCTTATCTTCCCATTGTTTATCTTTATATTACACTTATCCAAAACTGATGAGTCCATGTAAGAGTCTTGTGGATGCTCAGAACATCTTTTGGTTATGAATTTGGATGCTAAGACATTTGGAGTGTCTATCTATATGTATACAAGAGACCTTGTGAAGGAAGAAGTAATAGGAGTTAATGGTTGAGGGTTGCAGAGTAAGGGAGAAAGAAGAATCAAAGTTTTGGGACTTGCAGAATTTGTTTTGGGGTATGTTGAGTTTAAGTTGTCTATGAGATATCCATCTCCAGATGTGAAGGGGTAAGTGGAGATGCTAGAGAGGAGGTGAGAAGACAGGTTAGAGAGGGCCAAAGAGATCTAAGTCATCTGCCAAAAGGCGACAATTGAATCCACAGAAGTTGATAAGATCACCCAGTGAAGGAGTATGGAGGGAGAAGACATGTTTAAGCCTGAGTTTGCAAAATGAATGGATTGGATTAGATAGTTTCTGAGTTCCTTCCAGCTCCAGATCCATGCACTACTGACCAACCTTGGTAAGTGCATCCAGAAAAGGTTTGCCCACCAAGGATGAATGTCTTTGGCTTTGTTAACCTATTAGCGGCAGCTGGATGTTATAGTGGATTGCTAGATCTGGGTTTAGGAAGATCTTCCCAAGTTCAAATTTAGCCTCAGACCATTCTGAACTGGGATCAAGCCATGTGACCTTCCGGTTAACCTTTGTCTGCTTCAGGCTCCTCATGCAGAACATGAGAACAATACCAATTCCTATATCCTAATGATGTGAGGATTAAATGAGATAATAGTTGTCAAAGTGCTCAACATAGCCTCTGACACCTAGTGTTATAAAAATGTTGGCTGCTATTGTTTAGACAGGGGACACAAGAGGGTGTCATATTGGGTCAGGGAGCACTGCCATCTGGTGGCTATAGAGCATCTCTTCCTTTGACCAGGTGGGGCCAAACTAGACCAATAATTGCTTTCCAATCCAATCCAGTCCCTAAGTATTTATCCAACACTTCCTATGTTTTTGGAGGTTTCCTAAGTGCCAGGGATAGAGGTACAATGAATCAAGTCATCTCTGCTCACAAGATTCACTAAGCCTTTCTGCGATTGTTTAGTCTGACTTTCAACAATGTATGGGTCTGAAGGAGGAGCAAGCATGGAAAGGTGGCCAAGGGCAGCCCATTCTTACAGGTGAAGCCCCTGGCCCCCTATTCTGAAAGATTCCCAAGTGTTCTCAGCACTGACACGTTCATTCGTTTAGACTGTGGGGAGCTCAGCAAGTTACTGAACTCATTTCCTGAGAAATGAAGTCCCATGACATCAGAGGGACCCTGACAAAGCAAAGGGGGAATCTCGTGCCTAAAGTTAACCTTACACATAGACTGAATCAGTCTTTCTATGAAGGACATTTTGAGGGATAGAGCGAGAACCTACTCCCCTCATGTAGGTGTGTGTGTGTGTGTGTGTGTGTGTGTGTTGGTGTAACACCAAGAAGCATTATATAGGCTATAAGATTGTGCATATCCTTTGATCTAGCAATATCTCTCAGGTTTGTATCCCAAAAAGATCAAAGAAAAGGGAGAAAGGATCTATTTGGGCAAAAACATTTATAGGAGCATTTTTGGTAGGGAGAAAACATTGGAAATCGAGGGGATTCCCATCAACTGGAGAATGGCCGAAAGAGTTGTGGTATATGGTTGTGAATATTATTGTACTATAAGAAATGACCATCAGGTTCCAGAAAAACCTGGAAAGATTTGCATGAACTGACAGAAAGGTAAGTGAACAGGACCAGGAGAATATTGTATACAGCAACAACAATTTTGTAAAATCGGAAGCCCCAAAGCTAATGCTATTCAAGGTTAATTAAGAAAGACATGTTTTCCAAATGAGAGACATATACCTCTGCCTTCCTCAGGGACCATATGGAGGGTTCAGTTTAGTGCATTATATCTTAGAGAAAACAAAGACAAGCTGGGGCTTGTTCCAAAGGCACCAATGAAGATGGTGAGAGGAACCAAGAATATTTAGGTCTCAGAGAGGACTTAAGAAGGACCAAATTTTAGCCCCCCTCAAGTCCAGGAAGGGCTGTCACTATAGATGAGAGATGAAAATTCAGTCTGGTTCCCCTTAAATAACCTATCCAACTAGAATGACCATTATCTTCCAGGGAAGAAGGTGGACATTTAATGATATAGGTGAATTTCACCTCTTTCTAATGAAAAGATCAGGTCTGGCTAAAAAATTGACCTCCAAACACAGAACGCAAGAGAAGCATAGAAAAGTAAAAACAAAGGGCTGTATAGAATTATATTTCTACTATGGGTATCCTTAAAGAATGGGGGTATAATTTGATTTATCTTTGATAATATGAAAAGGAAACTAGAAGTGGAAGGGCTATCATACTGGAAAAAGAAGGAAAAGGAAGTAAAAAAGGTAAAAAAAGGAGGTAAAAATAAGGTAAAATCTCATGATTTTATCATGAAGAGACAAAGAAAACCTAATATAAGTTAGGGAAAGAAAAGTGGGAGATAAACATTGTGTGAATCTTACTCTAATCAAATTGGGCTTTAAAAGAGTATATCAGACACATTTACTTTCACAGAGAAACTTCTTCCTCCTTATAGGGAAGTAGGAGGGAAAGGAGGAAAAGAAAGGGAAAGACCAGTGGAAGGAAAAGAGAAGAATTAGGGAATAGGTGTAAAAAAGGGGGCAGGGGCTCTAAAGAGGGGAGGACTCTTTGAGGTAGGTGGTCATCCAAAGCAAAATTCTGGGGAGGAGGGAAGGGAGAAAGGGGAAAGGAAAAACAAAAACATAACTTTGCATAAATAAGATGGCAGGAAATACAGAATGAGTTATTTTAACTGTTAATGTGAAGGGGCTGAACACTCCCACAAAGCTGAAGGGGATAGCAGACTGGATTAAAAGCCAGAATCCAACAATATGTTGTTTACAAAAAACACCTCTAAAGCATAGAGATACATACAGAGTAAAGGTAAAGGGCTGGAGCAGAATCTATTATGTTTAAGGTGAACAAAAAAAAGCAGGGGTAGCAATCCTGATCTCAGATCAAGTAAAAGCAAAGAAAGATATAATTAAATGAGATAAGGAAGGAAACTATATTTTACTAAAAGGTAACATAGATAATGTCGCAATATCAATACTAAATATATATGCACAAGTGGTACAGCATGCAAATTCCTAGAGGAGAAAGTAACAGAGATGCAAGAAGCCATAGACAGCAAAACTATACTAGTGGGTTATCTAAACTTTGCTCTCTCAGAATTACATAAATCAAACCACAAAATATATAAGAAAGAAATCAGGGAGATAAACAAATTGTTAGAAAAGTTAGGTATGATAAATCACTGGAGAAAATTGAATGGAGATAGTAAGGAGTTAAATTTTTTCTCAGCAGTTCATGGAACTTATACAAAAACTGACCATGTATTTAGGGCATAAAAACCTCAAAATCAAATGTAGAATGGCAGAAATAGTAAATGCATCTTTTTCAGATCATATTGCAATAAAAATCACATACAATATAAGGCTAGGAGAAAATAAAATCAAAAAATTAATTGGAAATTAAATGATCTAATTCTAAAGAATGAATGGATGAAAGAGCAAACCATAGACACAATCAATAATTTCATCCAGGAGAATGACAATAATGGGATAACTAATCAAAATTTGTGGGATATGGCCAAAGAGGTAATTTTATATCTCTAGATGCTTACTTCCATAAAATAGAGAAAGAAAAGATTAATTAATTGGGCTTAGTATTAAAAAAACTAGATAGCAAACATATTAAAAAGCCTCATTCAAATACCAAATTCGAAATTCTGAAAATAAAAGGGGAGATTGAAAAATTGAAAATGAGAAAACTATTGAATTAATAAATAAAACAGAGTTGGTTTTATGAAAAAATAAAAAAATAGATAAGCCCTTAGTTAATTTGATTAGAAAAAGCAAAGAGGAAAATGAAATTGTTAGTCTCAAAAATGAAAAGGGAGAACTTTGCACCAATGAAGAGGAAATTAGGACAATAAGTAGGAGTTACATTGCCCAACTTCATGCAACAAATTTGATATTTTAAAAGAAATGGAGGAATATTGAGAAAAATATAGACTGCCCATGTTAAGAGAAAAAATGAATTATCTAAATAGCTCCACTTTAGAGAAAGAAATAGAAGAAGCTATTAATCAACTCCCTAAAAAAAAATCTCCAGAGCTAGATGGATTGACATGTGAATTCTACCAAACAATCAAAAAACAATTAATTCCAATACTATATAAACTATTTGAAAAATACGGAAAGAAGGTATACTACCAAATTCCTTCTATGCTACAGATATGGTGCTAATAGCTAAACCAGGTAGGGTGAAAACAGTGAAAGAAACTATAGACCAATTTCCTTAATGTATATTGATGCAAAAATCTAAAATAAGATATTAGCAATGAGATTACAAAAAGTCATCCCCAGGATAATACATTATGACCAAGTTGGATTTATACCAGGAATGCAGGGCTGGTTCAATATTAGGAAAACTATCAGCATAATCAATTATATTAATAACCAAATTTAAAAAAAAACATGATTATCTCAATAGATGCAGAAAAATCTTTTGATAAATACAACACCCATTTATATTAAAAACACTAGAGAGTATAGGAATAAATGGGCTTTTCCTTAAAATGATCAGTAGCATCTACTTAAAACCATCAGCAAGCATCCTATGTAATGGAGACAAACTAGAACAATTCCCAGTAAGATCAGGAGTGAAACAAGGCTGCCCACTGTGACCATTACTATTTACTATTGTATTAGAAATGTTAGCTTTGGCAGTAAGAGAAGAAAAAGACATGAAAGGAATTAGAGTAGGTAATGAAGAAACCAAATTATCACTCTTTGCAGATGACATGATGGTATACTTAGAGAACCCTAGAGAATCAACTAAAAAACTACTGGAAACAATTCACAACTTTAGCAAAGTTGCAGGATTTAAAATAAATCCACATAAATCATCAGCATTTTTATATATTACCAACAAAGTTCAGCAGCAAGAAATACAAAAAGAAATTCCATTCCAAATAACTGTTGATAGTATAAAATATTTGGGAATATATCTGCCAAGGAAAAGTCAGGAACTATACGAACTAAACTACAAAACACTTTCCACACAAATAAAATCATACCTAGTCGATTGGAAAAAACATTAAGTGCTCATGAGTAGGCCGATCGAAGATAATAAAAATGACAATACTACCCAAACTAATCTACTTACTTAGTGCCATACCAATCAAACTCCCAAGAAATTATTTTACAATCTAGAAAAAATAGTAGCAAAGTTCATTTGGAGGTACAAAAGGTCCAGAATTTCAAGGGAATTAATGAAAAAAAGGCAGATGAAGGTGATCTTGCTGTATCAGATCTAAAACTATATTATAAAGCAGCGGTCATCAAAACCATTTGGTACTGGGTGAGAAATAGATCAGTTGATCAGTAGCATAGGATAGGATATCAGGAAAATCTAGGCAATAACTTTAGCAATTCAGTTTTTGATAAACCCAAAGACCCCAACTTTTGGTATAAGTACTCACTATTTGGCAAAAACTACTGGGAAAAAATGGAAACTAGTATGGAAGAAATTAGGGCTTGACCCACACCTAACATCACATACCAAGAATAAGATCTAAATGGGTTAATGATGTAGATATGAAGAGTGATATTGTAAGCAAATTAGAGGAACTTGGTATAGTTTACCTCTCAGACCTGTAGAGATGGAATAAATTTGTGTCCAAAGAGGATCTGGAGCTCTTCATTGAACACCAGATAGATAATTTTGTCTATATTAAGTTAAAAAGTTTCTGTACCAACAAAAATAATGCAGACAAGATTAGGAGGGAAGCATCAAATTGGGAAATCATCTTTACATTTAATGGTTCTGATAAAGGCTTCTTTTCTAAAATATATAGAGAATTGTCTCATATTTATAAGAATTCAAGCCATTCTTTAATAGATAAATGGTCAAGGGATATGAACAGACAATTTTCAGATGATGAAATTAAAACCATCTGTAGTCATGTGAAAAGTTGCTCCAAATCACTATTGATCAGCGAAATGCAAATTAAGAAACTCTGAGGTACCACTACACACCTGTCAGATTGTCTAAAATGACAGGAAAAGATAATGACGAATGTTGGAGGGGATGTGGGAAAGCTGGGACTCTAATACTTTGTTGGTGGAAATGTGAATGGATCCAACCATTCTGGGGAGCAATTTGGAGCTATGCTCAAAAAGTTACCAAACTGTGCATACCTTTTGACCCAGCAATGTTTCTATTGGGTTTATATCCCCAGGAGATTTTAAAGGAAGGAAAGGGCCCCACATGTGCAAGAATGTTTGTGGCAGCCCTTTTTCTCATGGCTAGAAACTAGAACCTGAAAGGATGCCCATCAACTGGAGAATGGCTGAATAAATTATGGTATATGAATGTTATGGGATATTATTGTTCTGTAAGAAACGACCAGCAGGACGATTTCAGAGAGGCCTGGAGAGACTTGCATGAACTGATGCTGAGTGAAACGAGCAGAACCAGGAGATCATTATACATAGCAACAACAATACTATATGATGATCAAATCTGATGGACATGGTCCTCTGTAACAATGAAATGTCTCAAACCAGTTCCAACTGTTCAGTGAAGAAAGCCATATACACCCAGAGAGAGGGATATGAAATGTGGACCACAACATAACATTCTCATGCTCTCTATTGATGTTTACTTGCATTGTGTTTCCTTTCTCTGATTTTCTTTTTTCCCCTTGTGGATAGGATTTTTCTTACACAACTTGCAAGTATTTCAAAAGTATTAACATGTAGTGGACTTCCTGCCATCTAGGGGAGGGGAGGGGACTGGGAGTAAAATTTGTAACGGAAAGCTTTGTAAAGATCAATGCTGAGGAACTACCCATGCTTATGTTATACAAATAAAAAGCTTTAATAAAAAAAGAAATCACCTGATATATATGGAGAGGGAGGATTTCAGGGTTCGACAAGAGATAGAGGGAGTCACAGGAAGTAAAATGGACATTTTTGATCACCTAAAATTAAGATGATTTTTGGAAGAGTGAGGGAGAAGGAAACAGTAAAACCATGATGATATCAAAAAACAAAGACATCAGGGAAATTTTTTAAAGGAAATTGAGAACCTTTGAAGGAGGAACAAGACAAGCAACTGTTTTTAAAATATTAAATAGGATGAATGGGATATTTTTGGTCTTTATAAATAAGAATTACATAATAGCCATACTGGGTTCAATCTGTTGCAAGTCTGGTACTATCACACTTGGCAATATATGGAACTTTTGTGATTTTTATGATTTATTCCATCATGCACCAATATGGTCTATGTGAAGGCATGAGTTGTCATCCCCCTTTTGACAGCTTTCTGTAGTTACTAGCAACTGGGTGGCACTATAAATAGAGCACTGGGCTAGCAGTCAAATTTGACCTGAGACACTTCCTTGTCTGTGACCCTGGACAAGTCCCTTAATGTCATTTGCCACCGTTCCCTCAACTGTAGAATCAGGACAATAACGGCACCAACCTCCCAGAGGGGTTGTGAGGATCAAATGAGAGGATCAGTATAAAGTGCTTAGCATGGTACCCAGCCCATAGTAAGAACTCTAGAAGCACTAGCTGGGATGATGAAGAAAATGATGACAATAACAGAGGACCATATTTTCATGACCTCAGGTGGTTCAGGCCCAGATTTAGTCATGTGACAGCATGCAAATTGATTATCAACCCATGCTGATGACCATAATGAGGAGACCATGTATACAATGTGCCTTCTTGATAATAAGTTGGATTCTATTACACAGGCACCAAAAAGTCCTCGACATTTCTCAGGATGTGAATTAACCTGCATCGAAGGGACAGGAAATTTTTCTCCAAAAAGATTGCCATTACCATGAGGATAATTACAGATTATAAGAACCTTCATTTAAAGCATTTAATTAATAGAATAACATTTAAGAAAAAAATAAGAATAGAACAATGATTACATGAGAAAGGTTGGCTGACAGATATTTTGACTTAAGTATTAGGAAATGTGGAAATCCATTCCCTTAAAGGTCTATATAAGTTAAACCTGAACTTTATATAACACATAGTATATGAATATCCCTAGAAAAGATGCAGTCTATCCTACTATCATCATGATAACAGAGTCAGCTTGATTTGCCTCTCATCTGCCCAGGCTTCCGGAAACTTGCCTATTTGGGATCAGAGAGGCAGAAAGGTCCATCAGGGCTCAGCACCTGAGGCAATCCTCTCCCCAGGAACTCTGGCTGAGTGGCTGACTTTCCTCAGGTGCAGAGATTTTGCTCTGAAAGGAAGCACATCAACCCTCCCCCAGCCCATGTGGAGACTGAGACTGAAAACAGAATCCTAGAAAAGAGGTCGTCTCCTTTCCTTCTAACAGAAATGAGGCATCTTGTTGGTGGTCCCTCAGCTTCGACCTTTCTGCCCTCCATCTCCATCCCAAACCCAAACAAGGATCCAGAACGTGAAGGAAAGGAGCCTTGGTGGAGGAGGAGGGGCCCCTGGCGAGGTTTGCAGACTACTCTGACTAGGGCTTGCTCATCTGCACAAGGCACTTACCTTTCCTGGGACTTAGTTCCTCTTGTTTGAAGTTGCAGGCTGGGGAGGAGAGGGAGACTCTATGTCCTCAAAGCATCCTTCCCATTCTGGATCTAGGGTCCAGTGGGAGAGCCCCAGACTGGGTCAGCAGTGGGACTGGCACCTGGATCTTGCCTCCATGAAATCCATTCCCACCCAGTGCCTCTCTAGGCAGGGAAAGGGCTGCACAAGCCCAAGATCAGATAGAGGGGGAGGAGGGCGAGGGAAGGTCTCAGCCTGGGGGAGATCTTCCCTTGGACCCCTCAGCCCAGTCCCCTTGCTGGTTGCTACACTCTCACTGCAAGTCCATTCCAGAAAGTTCCCTTGAAGGGCATTGGGAAGTATTCGGAAAATATGGGGGGGGAAACACAGAGTATTCCTTACCTCCCTTCAGGAGGCACTAGGAGCCTCAACCATCCCTTCAGAGAGAGAGGCTGCAAGAAGATCCCAGAACGACCGTGACCCACTTCCCATCCATCCAGTGACAAGCTGTACCTAGCCAGCCAAGGGCTTCATGGGGGACACAGCCTTGATGAAACCCCGAAATCGAGGAAACTGGGGAATGAAAAAAGGAGGGGAAAAGGGAGGGAAGGAGGAGGAAGGAGCTGCGAGAAAGCAGAGGAGAAAGAAGAAGGAATTGGGGGCAGGGAGAAAGAGCATTTAGAAGGAAGACCCCGGGATCTCATTAGGAGAGGAGATCTGGAAATGCTGGGGGAAGGGGAGAGTGGTCTTCTTGGGGGGAGGGGAACAATAAGGAGGGGGAGTAAACTTATGCCCCAGATTTCTGACACCAGGTGACTCCCATGGAGTGGAAACTTACCTTCCCAAATCCGTGGTGAATAAAAGGGAGTTTTCTGCTATTCTTCCTGTAACAAGGAGGGGACTACTTGGCAGAGCCGAGGCGGAAGGCCA
>JAJPUD010030836.1:0-12901 GCA_023553655.1 Myrmecobius fasciatus | reverse complement strand
CTACAAGAAAAAAAAAAGAATCAGAGAAAGGCAACACAATGCAAGCAAATGTCAATAGAGATCATGAAAATGTTACGTTGTGGTCCATATTTCATTTCCCTCTCTCTATGGTTTTCTTCAGTGAACAACTGGAACTGGTTTGAGACAATTTTTTATTGAAGAGAGCCATGTCCATCAGAATTGATCATCATGTAATACTGTTGTTGCTGTGTATGATGATCTCCTGGTTCTGCTCGTTTCACTCAGCATCAGTTCATGCAAGTCTCTCCAGGCCTCTCTGAAATCGTCCTGCTGGTCATTTCTTACAGAGCAATAATATTCCATAACATTCATATACCATAATTTATTCAGCCGTTCTCCAATTGATGGGCATCCCTTTCAGTTTCCAGTTTCTAGCCACTACAAAAAGGGCTGCCACAAACATTCTCATCAAGATGATTTCTGAAAAATCTGGAAAGATTTACATGAACTGATGCAAAGTGAAAGAAGCAGAACCAGAATTTTGTACATAATAATAGCAATATTGTATGATGAAAAACTGTGAATGACTTAGTTATTCCCAGCAATATAATGATCTAAGATAATACCAAAGGAATTACGATAAAACATACTTTCCAATTCCAGAAAAAGAACTGATAGTGTTTGAATATAAATTGAAGCATGCTATTTTTCAATTTATTTCCTTCACTTTAAAAAATTTGATTCTTTTTATACAAAGTGACTAATGTGGAAATAATTCACATGATTCATATATATACTCTATATCTCATTGCTTACAGTATCAATAAAGGGGGAGGGGAGGGAGAGAAGAATTAAATTTGAAATTCAAAATTTTAAAAAGAAAACAAATGTTAAAAAAAATTTGTATAACAAGCAAATTAGAGGAACATGGTGTAGTTTACCTGTCAGACCTGTGGAGATGGAATAAATTTATGTCCAAAGAAGATTTGGAACTCTTAACTGAACACCAGATAGATGATTTTGACTATATTAAGTTAAAAAGTTTTTGTACAAACAAAACTAATGCAGACAAGATTAGGAGGGAAGCAATAAATTGGGAAATCATCTTTACATTTAAGGGTTCTGATAAAGGCCTCATTTCTAAAATATATTTAAAGAATTCAAGCCATTGTCAAAGGATATGAACAGACAATTTTCAGATGATGAAATTAAAACTATTTCTAGTTATATGAAAGGGGGCTCCAAATCACTATTGATCAGAGAAATGCAAATTAAGATAACTCAGGTACCACTACACACCTGTCAGATTGGCTAAAATGAGAGGAAAAGATAATGATGAATGTTGGAGGAGATGTGGGAAAACTGGGACATTGATACATTGTTGATGGAACTATGAACAGATCCAACCATTCTGGAGAGCAGTTTGGAACTACGCTCAAAATGTTATCAAACTGTGCATACCCTTTGACCCAGCAGTGTTTCTATTGGGCTTAGATTCCAAAGACATCTTAAAGGAAAAAAAGGGACCCACATGTGCAAAAATGTTTGTGGCAGCCCTTTTTGTAGTGGCAAGAAACTGGAAACTGAATGGATGCCCATCAATTGGAGAATGGCTGAATAAATTATGGTATATGAATGCTATGGAATATTATTGTTCTGTAAGAAACGACCAGCAGGATGATTTCAGAGAGGTCTGGAGAAACTTACATGGACTGATGCTGAGTGAAATGAGCAGAACCAGGAGATCATTGTACACGGCAACAACCATACTATATGATGATCAGTTCTGATGGACATAGCTCCCTTCAACAATGAAATGTTTCAAACCACTTCCAATTTTTCAGTGAAGAGAGCCATATACACCCAGAGAGAGGGATGTGAAATGTGGACCACAACATAACATTCTCATGCTCTCTATTGATGTTTGCATGGGGTTTCTTTTCTCTGCTTTTTTTTCCTTGTAGATACGACTTTTCTTGCACAGCAAGATAAATGTGGAAATATGTATACATATATTTGACTTGTCAAATATTTTAATATAATTAACATGTAGTGGATATCCTGCCATCTAGGGGAGGGGTGGGGACTAGGGGGAGAAAATTTGTAACAGAAAGCTTTGTAAGGGTCAATGTTTAAGAATTACCCATACATATGTTTTGCAAATAAAAAGTTTTGATAATTTTTTTTAATTTGCTTTAAAAAATGAGAGAGAAGGGTAGCTAGGTGGTGCAGTGGATAGAGCACCAGCCCTGAAGTCAGGAGGACTTAAGTTCAAATCTGGCCTCAGACACTTAGCACTTCCTAGCTGTGTGACCCTGGGCATGTCACTTAACCCCAATTGCCTCAGGGGGAAAAAAAGAATGGAGCAGAAGCACCCTAGAGAATATAGAACATATCCAAGCAGGGACCTGATATTCGCTCAAGAAGATGTTCCAAATGAAAAAGTAAGATAGAAAAAATAAATAAAAACAAACCATACCACAGAGAAATACTATGATGCTTAAATTAGTGTGTTAATTTGTATGCATTTTAAATCAGGGGCCAACATTATATATAAAAAGAGACCTTTCCAATAAAAATAGGCAAAATAAAAATAAAATTCATTATCACAACTATTAATTTACATCTACAATTCTTTGCTATAGTTGTAAAACAAGAAAAAAAAGGTATAGCAAAGAGGATGCAATACTTTTTGTTAATATGATCTTCTATTTAAAGATTTCTAAGGAATCAACTAAAATTATTTAAAATTACTTTAGCAAAATGACATAAAAATAAATTTTTTTAAAAATCATTACTTTGTCTATATACTACAAATAAAACTTAGTAGCAGAAAGAAACAAACAAACAAAAAAATCCATTTAAAGTAATTACAGAATACAAACTATTTAGAAGTCTATCTACAAAGTACTACTTACAAAAATAAAGACAGGCCTAAAAATTAGAGAAATACTAATTGTTTGTGGTTAGGCTATGCCAATATAATAAAAATGGAAACACTGCTCAAATTAACATATTTGGTTCCATACCAAAGAACTGCTTTCTATTTTGAACACAGATAACTTAAGAATCATTAGAATAAGGAAAAGTCATGAAGAAAAAGAGCTCAGATTCATGTTTCAAGAAATCATAAAGGAAATCTGTACAGATACCTCAGGACCATAAGCCAAAATAAAAATTGAAAGACTCCATAAGTCACCTTTTAAAAGAAATTCTAAAATGAAAACTCCCAGAAATAGTATAGAGACCAGAGGATAGTAAAATGGAAGCCCCTCCCTTCTCTTTCTCTCTCCAATATCGCTAACCATAGTAAGCTGCTTGATAAAAAGCAAAAGCAACATTGGTCACCCAAGTTTATGTGCATAGGACCAGGTAACTGAGATCTAGGTGACCAAGATTCCCTGAGTCTGAGCAGTTAGAGTCCATAAGGTGTCTAGTGAAGCTGTCTAAGCAATTAGTCTCCAAGATGACCCTTCTAAGCGGCTAGATTCTGTAAAGATGGGAAAGGTAAATTTAAAGTCAGGTGGAAAGGAATCGTTACCAGAAGTGGTGGTTGATATCTCCTTGGGGTCCAAACAGTGACTGGAATTAAGTACCAAAATATAAAGGGAAGAAAATTGGGAGAGTGCTCCCAGTACTAATTAGATATGTCCAACTTAAATCTGTATGTAAAAACTGGAAATAGAAGATTTCTGTATGTGTGCAGATGGCTGTTTTGCACTCTATGTTCTGTGTTGCTTGTGAGAGATAAAAATTCAGCCTCTGTGTTTCCAACTTGGAAAAATATCAGGCTGAACTGCTGAAATCCATTCAAAGTGGCTCAAGGTAAGATCTTTAAAAGTTTCAAACTATACTGTGGCTCCCAAGCCTTTACTCAGTGTCCTGAGTAAAGCCAAGTGCTGATAACAAACTTACAGGCTCCTTGCTTGC
The DNA here is from genome assembly GCA_023553655.1 of Myrmecobius fasciatus. NCBI lineage: Eukaryota > Metazoa > Chordata > Mammalia > Dasyuromorphia > Myrmecobiidae > Myrmecobius > Myrmecobius fasciatus. Next base: position 9,010 of record JAJPUD010030836.1, on the reverse strand, counting down.
AGGAGTTTTTAAAGTGACAGCACTGCTTTTCCATTTTCCCAAAAATTCTCAAATTCTAATCCCCTTTCAATCTATGTTCTTCTCATTCTTACAAACTCATACTTTCTCCTTTATATTTCTATTTAAAAATGCATATCTCATTTCTTTCTCACTGTCTTCCTTCTTGCATGTGCTTTTACACATTTTCACTGTATTAAATATATTTTCTCCTTCTTCTCCCCCTCCTGTGCAAAATTGCTGGATCAGCCAGAAGGAGAGGGAGAGATCCTAATTCCTAAGTAGTCTTGGCTTTTGGAACCATGTCAGTAAAAATCTCAAGGTAAAAACATTTGGAAAAACAACTAAAAGGTAATTTTGCTTTAATGGAACATCTAGGGTAGATTTTAGGGAATCTTAACACACTACTTGTTAATTTTAAAATAACTTTAAATTGGCATGTATGTTAAAATTGGAAACTTAATTAGTTGTAATAGATTCTATTCTACCTGAACTGATAAGCAATGGATTTTTTCTGAGATTGTAGAACCCAGATTTAGTTTGTTATCTAATACTCTGAATGTTATTAGAATATAAACTGAAAATCTAACAAAAGGTGGAAAATGTGTTAAATAATCTGTTGTTATTATCAGCCTTGCTAATTCAATAAATGGAATTTAGGAGATGGACTATTTCTACCTTTGCTTTCAAGTTAAGAGAAAATTATAGCAATGACCATTTGGCTATTACTTATGAAAATTCTAAGATTGGTCATTATGTTAAAACCTACAATTGGTAATTACTGGGTGTGTAGAACAAGAGCAAAAAGGAGACGATTTAGTAGTTACTGGAGTGGAGATATCCTCACTCTAAAAATTAATCAGGAATTTCAGAAATTGTTAATAGATGGGAGTAAAGGAAAAGATTTTGTATACCTATTACAAAAGTTACTTCTGTATATGGGAAAAATTAAAGGATAGAAATATGAAGTGGGGAATAATTTGTTAGGAAGAGATTGGATTTTACAATTGGTATTGGAATTAAAGGTGTTGAACCATCCATTAGAGATGGAATTAAAATGCACCCTCGTGTGGTAGGATATAAATGGCAGAAATAAGGGAGGTTTAAAAATTCTCCATTTAAAATCAATCTAAAAAATCCAGAGGATATGGTATGTGTGTTAAACAATACTCTATATCATTGAAGGGAAAAATAAGATTGCAATCAGTAATAAAGGGATTTTGTTTGTCCCCTTTCAATACCCCTATTTTCCTCCTTAAGAAATCAGATGAGATTTAATGGATTGATACACAACTTTGGGGCAGTAAATAATTCAGTGACATGTTAGAGATCAGAAGAGCATAACTTTTGAGGTAGTAGGGAACTGTTTAACTGGAATGTTTAAATGTTTAAAGGAAACGGTTTTATAGAGAGAGGAGTGGGAAATAGATGTTTATACACTTTGTCTAAAATAGAGGCAGCTCCAATATGTTCTAAAGGGCGAGGAGAAAAGGTTGGAAGATATTGGAGCAATAAAAACTCCTAGAAGATATTGGCAATTACGTGATGGGAGAAGAATGTTAAATAAGGCCATATGATTAGGGAAATTTTAACTATTGTATTAAAGAAGCCATTGGTGTGCTCAAGCAATATGTGATACATTTTTAAGAAAATTTGGCTATCTATAAAAGGATATGTGCAATTGCAAAAGAAATATATGAAATGTATGTAATATGTCTAAAGACAAATAAGAAAGTATTGAAAGAGGCATCCCTCCAGAAGGAGGGAGCCTGGATCCAAAATATTTAAGTTGGATTTTATAAAATGACACTAGTAGGAAAACTGAGGTATTTATTGATTATAGTAAACCATTTGATAAGATGGATGGACACTTTCTCCTGAGCTGGGCTACTTCAAGAAGGGTTAGTAGAATAATACTGGAACAAATTATAACTAGGTATGATTGCTAGGGCCAATTGAATTCTGATAATGGCACATGCTTTACTTCTAAGGTTTATAAGAAATAAGGGAGGAGGATTGCAAACTGAGTGCATTTGTCCTCATCAGGGAAAGTGAAAAGAATGAATCAGATTGTTACAAAACAGATTATTAAATTGATGGTAGATATTAAATTGCTTTGAAACAAATATTTGCTTATTGCTTTGTTAAAGAATCAGAACTGCCCCCAGAAGAAATCTGGGGCTTTTCCCATATTATTTGCTTTGTTGGTTTATTAGACATATTAGACATAACACATCCAGGACAGACATAAAATAAACATTAAAGATCTATTATGAGGGACTCAACTCAGTAAGGTCAAACTGTTTACTTCTTATATGTAAAAATACTCGCAATACTTTTATGATTGCTATTTTTCTTTGGGCAGTTTGAAAGAAAGGCTTGGGTTGAGCTAAGTATAGGGTGATTCTAAAAAAAAATCAACTGCATAGGGAGAGATAAAAAGGAGTACTTATACAAAAGAGGTATAAAAGGTAAAACTAATACAAAAGAAGATAGGTAAGGGGAGGGCAGGTATTCTCATCAGAAATGGGTTGTAGAGGGGAAAATATACATATACACATATTACATATGTATCTGTGTGTCTGTATAAAAACCTTGTAAATTCAGAAAGAAATAAGAAATGTGTTGTTTGGTTTACCTTTTAAATTAGGGAAAAGGGAAATATCCTCTTTTGAAACAAAGAATAAGTTTTTAAGGAATTATATACTGGCAGTGTCCTTATCCTTTTCCGCCAACCCTTGAGAAACAAGAACTGCTGTCCCAGACAATACCTTTGGAGTTTGTAATTCCAGGAGTCTAAGTACCTTTTAAGTCCTGGAAGGCTCAGAGTGGGAAGGACCTTATCAGATGTTACTGATGACAGAGACTAAGTCCAGAAACTGAGAAGAGGTAGACTCATTACACCAGGGTTATAAGACTTGTGAAGGAACCTCAAGAATGGATTCTTAAGGACAATTTATAACCTCTAGAAATTGACTTTGCACCAGGGAAATTAAGGATGTTTTGGTGGGAAGGGAGGTATCCCACAGAAAAACCCCAAGGACAATTGGAGTGAGGAGGTAAGAATATCAAGCTCAGTCTCTCCTATGGGATCCTTGTTGATTCTCCTAATTTGAAAGACTGCTGTTTCTTGAAACCATCTTGTCTGCCATGGAAAAAGAGTTGTTTAGGTTTTATAATCTCCAAACAATGAATGGATTTATTGATAATCTACAAGTTTGTTATATAAAAATGATTTCTAATGTTTACTTATACCAGAATGAATTTAAGTTCATGAAAAAAGGGAGGAGTCAAAGATGTTAAGTGCAATCTCATATATGTAAGGTTTAGTAAACTTAGTTTTAATCGGTTGTATTGTCATCTTAAAGCCGTACTCATTATTTAAAGGGATTCTGAGAATAGTAGTCTATGTTTTTCTCCTTTTTTGAATATAGTTAATAACTGAACGTGCTTTTGCTATAGATAAGACAAGAATTTTTTTTATATTTCTAAAACTTAAGCCTTTGGTTATTAATTACTGAATATCTTAACATTGTTTGATTAATGAGATTTGTTATTTGAGCTATTCAGCAAAGTTAAGTACAATCCAAAATGGGAAAAAAAAGGACATTTAACTAACTGAAAGACTTTTGGGTTTTTATGACAAAAACCCCAGAGCTTAAAAGAATAAATTAGACATAAAGCATCCAGGAGAGACATAAGAACATTAAAGATCAATTATGAGGGACTCAACTCAATAATGTGAAATTGTTTACTTCTTACACGTTGAAAATACTGGCAAGACTTTTTTTTTTTTTTTTTTTTGCACTAAGGCAATTGGGGTTAAGTGAGTTGAACAGATTTCGAGTTTGGAAGAGTCTGTTTGAACTCAGGTCCTCCTGACTTCAGGGCTGGTGCTCTATCCACTGCACCACCTAGCTGCCCCTACTGGCAATACCTTAAAGATTGCCATTTTTCTTTAGGCAGTTTGAAAGAAATTGGGTTGAGCTAATAGGGCATGATTCTATTAAAAAAAAAATCAACTGTATAGGGAGAGATAAAAAGGAGTACTTATCTCATACAAAAGAAGCATAAAAATTCAATAAGAATAAATTGAACCATAAAAACTAAATATGGATCAAAGCAAAGCATAGCATTTTCACCATTTTTTCTTGTTGGTTGGTTGTTTTCTTTTCTTTCTTGTGCTTTTTTTCCCTTTTGACCTGATTTTGCTAGTGCAGCATATGAATGTGAAAATATTTAAAGCAACTGCTTTGCTGTTTGGGGGAAGGATGACAGGAAAGAAGAAAAATTTGAAACACAAATTTTTGCAAAGGTGAATGTTGAAAACTATCTGTATGTATTTGGAAAAATAAAAAACTATTTAAAAAAATAAAATAAAATACTAGACAGAATGAAATACCTGAGTATAAACCTGCCAGAACAGACTTTATGAATAAAAACAAACTATTTTTATATAAACTGAAGCAATATAATTTGTGGATAAGGAAAGCAAATACTTTTTAAAATGACAATTTTAGCTAATCTATTTATTCACTGTTATCCCAATTAAATTACTAAAAAAAATATTTTATATGAAAGTCCAGCATCAAGAGATAGAAATAAATATTCCATTCAAAATTAATGTAGGCAACAGAAAATGTTGGGGAGACTATCTGTCAAGAAAAACCCAGGAACCATATGAATACAATTACAAAATAGTTTATAAAGCAGTAGTTATCAAAAAAGAGTGGTGGATCAGTGGAATTGATGTAAATGACACAGTAGTCAAAGACCATAGTTACCTAGTATTTGATAAATACATGGACCTCAGTTTTTGCTGGGAAAACTGGACAACAATAGAACATATAATAAGCATATACAACACCTCACACTGTATACAAAGATAGTCAAAACAGATGCATAACTTAAGATATAAAAGGTGATACCATAAGCAAATTAGAAGAGCAAGGAGAAGTCAGATGTGTAGGAATAGGAAGAATTCATGACCAAACAAGAAATAGAGAGCATTGCAACATGCAAAATAGATCATTTTAATTATGTTAAACTAAAAAGCTTTTGTACAAATAAAACCAATACAACCAAGACTAAAATAAAAGCAGAAATCTGGGAAACAAGCTTTATACAGCAAGCATCTCTGATAAATGCTTCATTTCTCAAATACATAGAGAACTGAGCCAAATTCATAAGAATATAAATCATTCCCCAAATGATAGTCAGAGGATATGAACAGGCAGTTTTCAGATGAAGAAATCAAAACTATCTAGAGGTATATGAACAAGTGTTCTATATTATTTTTGAATACAGAAATGCAAATTAAAAACAACTGAGACACTACCTCATGCCTATTAGACTGGCCAATATGACAAAAAAGGAAACTGATAAATGTTGGAGAGGATTGAGAAAATTGGGACTATTGGTAGTTATGAACTGATCCAACCATTCTGGAGAGCAATTTGGAACTATGCCCAAAGGGTTATAAAAATCTGTATATACACTTTGATTGAACTAATACCACTATTAGATTTATATCCCCCCAAAAAATCATAACAAAGGAAAAACAAAAATATGCAAAAACAATCATAGCAACCCTTTTCATAATGGCAAAGAATCAAAAATTGAAGGAATGAATAGGTAGGGGGTGGAGCCAAGATGGTGGAGTGAAGACAGGACTCTGTGGCCTCCTCTGACCTTCTCTCAAACCAACAGCAGATTAAGCCTCTAAACTGGTTCTGGAGTCAAAGCGCCCCCAAATATTTGGACTACAACACATTCCTAGAAGTTACCTTGGAGGAGTTTCAGAGCAGGTCTGTTTCAGATGGGCAGGGGCTCGGGCAGTTTGCCAAGTTTGGGTGCAGCTCCGGGAGACAGGGCAGGAAGCCGGGCCAGACATGGCAAGTTCTAAGCACCTGGGAAGTCTATCTGAGGCTCTTGGTACACTCAGTCCTGATTGCGGGCAGGTGGTTTGGCAGATCTGCCTTTTGTAAAAGGTAGATTGTAGCCCATTGCAAACGGGGGACCTAGCCCAGACGACCCAGCACCAGAAGTCAATCAGCTGAATTGCCCCAGGGCAAACTGAAGCAGCTGCCAGTCCTCTGGGTTAAACAGATCTCAAGCTTTTAAAAAAATGAATAAAAAACAGAAAAGAACTCTCACCATAAACAGCTTTTATGGAGAGCGAGAACAACAGACCCCAGATCCTGAGTTTCATAAAGGTAAAGCAACTCCAGAGGAAGCCACAAAGGGAAACATGACTTGATCCCCCTTTCACAAGGCTTTCCTGGAAGACTGCAAAAAGAATCTCAAAACAGTTAGAAGAAAAATGAGGAAATAAACTGAGATCATTGCAAGAAGGATATAATGCCCTACAAAAGAGATATGAAAAAGACACCAATTCACTGAAACACAAAATTGGTGAAATAGAAAAAGACACCAATTCACTGAAAAACAAAATTGGTGAAATGGAAAAAGACTGCAATGAACAAAAAAATTCAATTGGCCAGTTACAAAAGGAGCTAAAAAAGGTAACTGAAGAAAAGAATACATTAAAAATTAGAATTGAACAAATAGAAGTAAATGAATCAAAAAGACTTCAAGAATGAGTGAAACAAAAACAAAAATTAAAATTAAAAAAATAGAAGAAAATATGAAATATCTCCTAGGAAAAAACAACTGCCCTGGAAAATAGATCTAGAAGAGACAGTCTAAGAATTACTGGACTTCCTGAAAGCCATGATGAAAAAAAGAACTTAGACACTATCTTCCAGAAAATCATGAAAGAAAACTGCTCTGATGTGTTAGAATCAGAAGGTAAAATCGCCATTGAAAGAATTCACCAATCACCTCCTGAAAAAGACCCCAAAATTAAAACCCCAAGTAAAACCCCAAATTCATGGCTAAATTTCAGGACTATCGCACCAAGGAAAAGATATTGCAAGCAATCCGAAAGAAACAATTCAAATATCAAGGATTAGAATCACAAAAGATCTGTCAGCCTTCACATTAAAAGATAGAAGGGCCTGGAATCCAAAAGGCAAAGGAACTTGGATTACAGTCAAGAATAAGCTATTCAGCTAGAATGAGCATTATCCTCCAGGGAAGAAGATGGACATTTAATGATATAGGTGAATTTCACCTATTTCTAATGAAAAGACCATATCTGACCAAAGAATTTGACCTCCAAACACAGAACTCACAAGAAGCATAAAAAGGTAGAATTCTTGAGAACTATATTTCTTCTATGCATATACTTAAAGAATAGGGGTATAATTTGATTTTATTTTGACAATATGAAAAAGAAACTAGAAGTGGAAGGGCTATCATACTGGGAAAAAGAGGGAAAAGGAGGTAAAATAAGGTTTAATAAAAGGAGATAAAAATTAGGTAAAATCTCATGAAGAAGCAAAGAAAACCTAATATAATTGAGGGAAAGAAGGGATGAGCATTGTGTGAACCTTACTTTCATGAGATTAGGCTCTAAAAGAGTTTATCATAATTTAACATATTTAACATATATTAGACTACTGTGATCTAGGGGTGGGGTGGGGGGAAGGAGGGGAAAAATTTGGAACAAATTTTTTCTTTGCAAAGGTCAATGTAGAAAAATCATTCATATATTCTGTAAATAAAAAGCTTTAATTTAAAAAAAAACAAAGAGTATATCAGACACATTTGGTTTCACAGAGAAACTTGTCCCTCCTTGTAAGGAAGTGGGAGGGAAAGGAGGAAAAGAAAGGGATAGACTAATAGAAGGGAAAATAGAAGGATTAGGGGAAAGGTGTAAAAAAGGGAGAGGGGCTCTAAAGGGGGAGAGGACTATTTGAGGGAAGTGGTCATCAAAAGCAAAATACTGGGGAAGGGGGAAGGGAGAAAGAGGAAAGGAAAGAGAAAAACATAATTTTGGATAAATAAGGTGGCAGGAAATACAGAATTGGTTATTTTAATTGTGAGTGTGAATGGGATGAACTCTCCCATAAAACGGAAGAGGATAGCTGACTGGATTAAAAGCCTGAATCCTACAATATGTTGTTTACAAGAAACACATCTAAAGCACAGAGATGCATACAGAGTGAAGGTAAAGGACTTGAGCAGAATATATTATGAATCAGGTGAATGAAAAAAAGCAGGGGTAGCAATCCTGATCTCAGATCAAGTAAAAGCAAAGCTAGATTTAATTAAAAGAGATAAGGAAGGAAACTATATTTTACTAAAGGGTATCATAGAGAATGAAGCAATATCAATACTAAACATATATGCACCAAGTGGTATAGCATGGAAATTCTTAGAGGAAAAGTTCAGAGAGATGCAAGAAGAAATAGACAGCAAAACTATATTAGTGGGGGATCTCAACCTTGCTCTTTCAGAATTAGATAAATCAAACCACAAAATAAATAAAAACGAAATTAGGGAGGTAAACCAAATATTAGAAAAATTAGGTATGATAGATCTTTGGAGAAAATTGAATGGAGACAGAAGGGAGTTTACTTTTTTCTCTGTGGTTCATGGAACTTATACAAAAATTGACCATGTGCATAAAAACCTCTAAATCAAATGCAGTAAGGCAGAAATAGTAAATGCATCTTTTTCAGATCATGATGCAATAAAAATCACATGCAATATAAGGCTAGGAGAAAATAGACCAAAAGTTAATTGGAAATTAAATAATCTAATCCTAAAGATTGAATGAATGAACGAGCAAATCATAGACAATCAATAATTTCATTCAGGAGAATGACAGTAATGAGCCAACATACCACAATTTGTGGCATACAGCCAAAGCTGTTATAAGGGGTAATTTTATATCTCTAGATGCTTACTTGCATAAAATAGAGAAAGAGAAGATCAATGAATTGGGCTTACAATTTAAAAAGCTAGAAAAAGAACAAATTAAAAACCCTCAATTAAATACCAAATTGGAAATTCTGAAAATTAAAGGGGAGATTAATAAAATTGAAAATAAGAAAATGATTGAATTAATAAATAAAACTAAGAGTTGGTTTTATGAAAAAAAAAA
>JAJPUD010030835.1:0-12902 GCA_023553655.1 Myrmecobius fasciatus | reverse complement strand
CCTTCCTTCCTTCCTTCCTTCCTTCCTTCCTTCCTTCCTTCCTTCCTTCCTTCCTTCCTTCCTTCCTTCCCCCCCTAACTCCTTACTTGTCAATCTTGTCCATGGGAGCACCCTGGGTGCCAGGGCCACAATGACAACCGTAGCTGCTGAAGTTGGCCAGCCCGTGGGTGAAAGTGTGCAGTCTGATCAGTTCATCCAGCTGGGCTTCTGTGCAGCTCCCCTGGCACAATGCTAGGACAGGAAAGGGAGAGGAGGACAGAGTCTGAATAGGAGGTCTTCTGACCCCTGACCCTGAGAAGGAAAACCTCCAGACTGGGAATTCAGGCCTTAGCCCTCAACTCTGAAGGAAACAAAGACTTGGGTCTTCTCACAGCTATGCACCACAGCAGTCCCTCCTGAGACTCAACCTTTCCATCTGTACAATGGGGAAGGCCTCCTGTTCTTCCATACCTTGCTTCTTCCATAGGTAGGAGGAATGGGAGGCAGTTTAGACTCCAGGGATAAGCTAAATAATTCCACTCAGGGATTTCCACCCACCAAATATGAGCCATCTCCTCATATATTCCATCTTCCCCAGGCTGTGGTCAAGGAATATAAATTCAGTTTTATTATTGGATTGCTCAAAGTAGGGTCCAGAGAAGGAGCTGAAACTAAGGTGGAGAGAACAGGGCTGTTTCCTAGGGCAATGAAATTTATAGGACACTGGGAGCATCATACTCATTCTTTCTCTCCAAGCTTCCTTCAGCAACAATGAAGAAAGGACCATTTCAAGAGTGTGCTACATCCCTCTTGTGGCTGCACCCTGGAGAGCAGCTCTCCCTCCACTCAACCAGTCTTGGGCATGAGCATTCCTAATTATAGTTCTGCCCAGAAACTTGTTGACTAGATAATCTCCCAGTGACTTTGACCTTAAGAGAACCAATTCCTGGATCCATCTTGAAATTAATCTCAGCTATCATAGAGCTGATGTCTGGGAGTGGGATGGGGGTGGGGGCTTTATCTATTGGATAGAGAGATACCCTGGTTATCCCAGCCCACTTTTTTATGTGGTAACTGGAGGGTACTTACCTAAAGCCAGGGCCAGCAGTTGAAGCAAAGTGGGAGCCATGGCGGGACCTCTCTGGAGCTCTGGGACTGGGTGCACTGGGGTGGCGATTGGGGAAAAGGTGTTCCTGTTTGATAGAGAAGCCTTTGAGCTTTTTATCCAAGGCTGGGGCCCCTATCTTTATGTACTGTCCCATGATCCTCCTCCTGCTCACCGCTAATAACCAGTCCTGGGGAGGCCTGTGATTAGGGAGGAAACTACCCTTAGAACATGTGCCTAGAGAGTGGGTGGGGGAGTTCATGGAGTCTGCAAAACATGGAGTCTGGGGTGAGGGGGGCATCTGTCACTGTGGACCTTTCTCAGAGTCCTGGCTTCTGGGCCCCCCATTCTGCTCAGGAGAAGGGCAGCATGGCAGGGGTCCCACCTCTCTCCCAGGTGACAGCCCCAAAAGACAAAATTTTGCATGGAGATGAGAATAAGGGGGGGCTGGGGAAAAGACCCAGCTATTTCAGGTTTTGTGGGTCCAGCCGGCTGGTGCCATTAACTGTATGTTGTTGCCACCCACTGCCCTTCCTGAGTGCCCTCTGTGGTGACTGAGCTCATTCTCAGAGCTTGCTCTACACCCCCAGTGCCAGGGCCTGATGCGCCATTGAGCCAATGCCCAGTGATCCTTGGGAAGGGAGGAGGAGAAGGGAGCAGGGGCCCCCTTAGATCCCCTTCTTGAGCCCCTCCTCCAATTCCAATCCACAATCACAACCCATCAGGACTGGAAGGGAACTCTGACAAAAAGGATGATGAGCAGGCTGTTTCAGAGACCTCCAAGGGGGAGAGCCCAATCCTCACCTGGGCAGTCCCTTCCACTTGGGGGTGACTTTCATTCTTAGCAAGTGTTTCCTGATGTCCCTCTGATGGCTAGTGGGCCAGATGGACACAGAGAAACCCAGATAAACGAACACAGAGAACCCTCCCTGCCCAGAGAAATACAAACATGAGCACTACAGAGTCAGAGCCCCCAGATAAATACCGACACCCAATGTCCAACTCCGACTTACACCTGCTGTTCCTGGTTGTGCCCTCTGGGGCCAAGCAGAACAAAGCTAATACTACCTCTTTCAGAGCAGCTAGGTGGCGCAGCGGATAGAGCACCAGCCCTGAGGTCAGGAGAAGCTGAGTTCAAATCTGGCCTCAGACACTTAATACTTCCTAGCTGTGTGACCCTGGGCAAGTCACTTAACCCTAATTGCCTCAGCAAAAAGCAAAACCAAAACGAAACTGCCTCTTTCACTAGACATTGTTATTGCTCACTTGTTTCAGTAGGGTTTTCTCAGCAGAGATACTAAAGTGCTTTGCCATTTCCTTCTCCGGTTCATTTTACAGAAGGGGAAACTGAGGCAGTGTTAGGTAACATGCCCAGGGTCACACAGCTTGTAAGTGTCTGAGGCCAGACTTGAACCCATGAAGATGAATCTTCCTGATTCCAGACCTTGTGCTCTATTACTATGGCACCACTTATTTATTAAGTACCTACTATTTGTTAGGTGACAGGAATAGTTAATTAGCATTTATTAAGTACCTGCTATTTGCTAGGTGGTGGGAATAGTTAGCTAGCATTTTTAAGTACCTACTATTTGCTAGGTGGAGGGAAGTTAACTAGTATTTTAAGTACCTTTTATTTGCTAAGTGGTGGGAATAGTTAACTAGCATTTTTAGTACCTACTATTTGCTAGGTGGTGGGAATAGTTAACTAGCATTTATTAAGTATCTGTTATTTGCTAGGTGGTGGGAATAGTTTACTAGTATTTTAAGTACCTACTATTTGCTAGGTGGTGGGAATAGTTAACTAGCAATTTTAAATACCTACTATTTGCTAGGTGGTGGGAATAGTTTACTAGTATTTTAAGTACCTACTATTTGCTAAGTAGTGGGAATAGTTAATTAGTATTTTTAAGTACCTACATTTGCTAGGTGGTGGGAATAGTTAACTAGCATTTATTAAGGACCTACTATGTGCCAAACAAGTACAAAAGATGCAAAGATAGAAAGAACCCAGAACTATTTAAGCTAGTAAAATTTAAAACTGCATTAAGACTTTTGAAAGACCTTGTATATAGATAGAAATAAAAGAGTCTCTCTCCCTGAGCAGTTCCCATTTGCCTGGGGATAGCAATGGGCACAATCAGGGGGCTAATCCTCATTTTCCACATTTATAGAATGAAGTGGATTAGACTAGCTGATGGCTAGAGAGGCTTTAACCCTCAGCCCTGGGCCGGTGGCCATCGGCAGGTTGGGTTGGGGCCGGATGGGCTGAGAGATGGGGAATGAGTCTCCCACCAGAAGCCCTCGGATGTTCCCTCCCTCTCTCTAGTTGAAGTCATGAGCCAAATAGGAGAAGTTTTCTTCTCCTCAGTGTTGGGATCTTCAGCTCTCAGAATGACCTAAGGGGCCCTGGCAAGGAGTAGGGAAGATCATGGGATGGTAAGAGAAGCTCATTAGGAGCCAAAAGCCCTGAATGCCAAGTTGCATGGATACATTTTATTAAAGAAAAATATAAAAATAAAACCAGAAGCCAACCACCTACCACTGGGGAGGCTATAGCTTTCACACTTGTTCAGTATCCTCGGCTAGATAAATGCAGATGCAGACATCTACAATCCTCCCGACAGTTATACACAGACACCGGCCCCCAGTGCAAAAGCAGGCGTTCACGGATACCCACAGACCTCCAGATAAATATTCACACAGTCACATCCACAAGTGCTTGCACATCATTTGCACAAGCACATAAATAGAATCACGCACCACACACTCAAGGAGGGCTGAGCAACACTGACTGGAAGATGCAGGGCCCCCCAAAGTGCTCTGCTGTGGTCCTTAAGGCTGGGCCATCTTAGGCCTTCAGTCCCAACTGCAGCTGGGGCCCTCGGAATCTCCCAGGGACCATGACACCAAGAGAATGTGCCTCAGGTAGGCCCTTTCCGGAGATGTAGCTTCCTAAGCTTGTCTCCATCTTCTCTGGGAGCTGAGACAGGTCCTGCTGGTTGGCCGGTGCCCTCACTCCCTTTCTAGGGCCTGCTGAGGCTTCCGGGCTCCTCGGCCTGGACCCAAAGAAGCGGCGGTAGCCCAGGACGAAAGTCAGGGCCGTTGCATCCAGAAGGAGTTCCAGCATTTCCACGACAGAGAGCACTGAGGAGCCAAACCACAGGCTCCACAGGCTGCCCATGCTTGACAGGAGCTGGGTGACCTAGCGAGGGGAGCAACACAGTCCAGGCACTCTCTCTCCAGCCAAGGTCTGAACAACTGGCCACAGCCTGAAGCTTTGTCCGCTCAAGATACAATCTGCTGCTCAGCCTTTCTCCTCCCGCACCCAGCCCTGCTCCTCTTGGGCCCATTCCCCATATCCTCCTCCCATTCCTCTCATTCACCCATTTCTCCCACGTTCTGCTCTCTTCCCTGTATTCCCTAGCTCAGGGACCCCAGATTACAGCCTCCATCCTCAGACTCAACCCCGTTGTCCCTGCTTCCAGCAGGATCCCTCAAGGCCCTCGGGTTTCAGCCTCATTCCCCTGGGCCTTCTACCCAGCCACCTTTGACCTAGCCCCATTTCAGGTCCTATGCTTACCGAATACACAGGAGTTTCATCCACAGAGCGATAATTGAGCTGCTGGTAGAATATGTGGACCTTGGCAACGCTGTTCCTGCCCAGCAGAAAAACCACAGAGGGCTGGGCAAAGGACTGTCTCCCCTGCCCATTGTGTGCCCTTCCCCCTGGCCCCCTAGGTCCCTGGGTCTCTTAGGAGGAGTGCCAGGGCTTAGGACAGAAAGAGCTGAGAGGGGCGTGCTGCCCACAGTCCAGGCAGGTAGGTCAGACTGGCCACTGCCATTGTATTATCTCACCCCAAACTTACCTCTTGTTCCGAAAATTGTCCTTATCCAGCGTGGACAAGATCCAGTCCTACACAAGAAAGGTTTTGTTACCGAAGTTGTCCTTGGACCCTTAGCAGCATCTCCTCCAGGGGGATGGAGGGCAGTGGCCTTCTGGGGGATGAGGGGGATATCAGAAGTGGGGGAGGGTGGGTACTGCGATGAAGAAGAGCCTGGACCATTTCCTACCTGTGTGACTCTGGGTGAGTCCCTTCACCCCTGCAGGACTTGAATCTGGAACTCTATCTGTCTAATGGAAGGGGGAAGTTGGACTTGGGGGACCTTTGAAGGTCTCTTCTCAGAAGACCCAGGATCCTAAGTTTGTGCTCTTTCTTTTACATTTTACCCACTTAAGTGGGTGTTTCTGTATATGTTTGGAGGTGAGGGGAAGAGAAGCATTTATTAAGATCCTACTGGATTCATTCACTGTACTAAGCACGTTACCAATATTTATCTAATCCTTGCAACAGCCCCTGGAGGGAGGTATTATTATTATTATCCCAAATTTACAGTCGAGGAAACTGAGGCAATCAATGATGAAATGACTCCTAAGGTTATATAGCTAGGAAGTATCTGAAGCTGAACATGAATTTGGGTCTTCTTGACTCTATCCACTGTAGCACCTAATGGCCCAGCATGCTTACGTGTGTCCAGGTGCATGCACATGCATGTACACATATATATGCAAGTATGTGTGCAGGTGGGGTGGTTAATCCCAGTAAATAGTATAGAGGGAGTAAAGAACCTTGGAGATGGGATTTGGGGGATCTTGGAACAGGCTTCTTTGGGCAGGATTTGTTTCTCAGAGGCCACTGAGAAGTTTTTCTGAGTTTTGGGGGATCTCTGGCCCTCCTCCATCCCTCCCCAGCCCCTGGCTTCGGGGTATCTTACCTCTGACTTAGATGAGGGCCATTTGGAGACCCCGGCTGAGAGCTGGTACAAGGATTCCCTATGGAGATACCCATAAGCCCCACCAAGGTTAGAGGGCCAGCACGCACACTGCCTCCTCCCACACCCACACCCACAGCAGCAGCTAACTGGATGCGCTTTCCCTCCCCCCTTACCAGCAGGGCTTGGGGCAGCGGCTGAAGCAGGGGAGCCTATGGGACTCTTGGTTTTGGTAGAGTTTGTAGAAACAGTGACCTAGAAAGAGGAGAGTAGGAAAGTCCAGTGGTCAGCAGTGGGCACCTGTGTGCTGGGTAGGTGTCTAGGACCCTGGGCCCTCTCTGTTCTAGGGTGAGGAAATGGGGTAGGATATGCAAGGTGGGTAAGAGGGCAGCAATAAAGTTATATGAGAGTCGGATGGGAACTGAGACCCTTCTCCTCTGATTGAGTGTGAGATGGGGGCCCTTGGGATAGAGTAAGCATGTGCTAGCTTGAGTGGAGACCCCGAGCCCCAACACAAGGAAGCTAAGTCCTCCAAGGATGGGGAAGGAAGACCCTACATCAGAAGAGAAACCAGTGGATAGAGCCCCAGCCCTGAAGTCAGGAGGACCCGAGTTCAACTCTGGTCTCAGACACTTAACATTCCCTAGCTGTGTGACCCTGGGCAAGTCACTTAGCCCCAATTGCCTCAGCAAAAAGAAAAAAAAGAGAAGTCAATGGGATCAGAGAGGAAACTGAGGCACGGTGTAGGAAGAGCCTCTCTGAAGAGCCTTTGGGAAGAGGTGCCAGTCTCTCTCCCACTTATAACCCTCTTCCTTCCCCTCCCTTTGCCAGGGTGACCTCCCAGGCATTCTGTTCACCCCATGCTGGATGCTGGTTGTAGTTGCAATACTGGGATCCATTCGGGAGGGGGTAGAAGTAATAAGCACAGCCACAAGTCTGCATCATTAGCTCCTGGAAGCAGGAGTGCAAACAAGCCTGGGGAGGGAAGGGGGAGAGGGCTGGTTAGCTGGAGGGCATCTTGGAGCTGGGCTCAGCTGCTTCAGGAGCAAGTTTTCCCCTGGCTGAAGTGGGAGAATGACTGACCTCTCCCTTCTTCACTAAGGAGACTCCGTCACCCCAGGCCCAGGGCTCTGGGCAACCAGCTGGCTTTCCCCTGCCCGCTCCTCCACTCGAGAGGTCACCTGCCCCTGAGAGGGCCACCCAGCTGTCAGGGAGCACCTGGCATCATTCTGGGTTGGGGGCCAGAGGCTCCCTGGGATTCTGCCAGGGATGCCCGCCATCTTCAAGTATTTGAAGGGCTGCTCTTTGGATGGGTGCTTAGTTTGATCCCCCAGGTTAGTGCCAGGAGCAATGGTTAGAGCAACAGAGACAGATTTGGGCTGGTCTCCTCTTAGAGGGACCCCAGAATGGCCAAGGAGTGTAAGAGGGAGAGAACTCTCCCTTGCTGGAAGTCTTCAAGCAAGGGCTAGAAGCCCAGCTGATAGTGACACCGGAAAGGCTTTCTTTTGAGGTGAGGGCCGAAGACCCACTGGGATGGGGGCAGGGATTTGGCCGGGGAGGCATGGAGCAGGAGGGGAAAAGCTGATACCTGGGTGGAATAGGCACTGTCATAGAGAAGGTGGACATCCACATCGCCACCATCCTTTGTGCAGTGGTCATAGGGACTCCCTAGCCGGTGCACCTCATCCTGGGGAGACACAAAGGGTGACCCCTCAGTGCCCCAGCTGTGGTTCCCCCGTGCCCAGAGTCCCCCAGCCTTGGTTCCCCCGTGTCCAGAGCTCCAGCTGGTTTGGGGTCAGCTAGT
The DNA here is from genome assembly GCA_023553655.1 of Myrmecobius fasciatus. Classification (NCBI taxonomy): domain Eukaryota; kingdom Metazoa; phylum Chordata; class Mammalia; order Dasyuromorphia; family Myrmecobiidae; genus Myrmecobius; species Myrmecobius fasciatus. The sequence goes on along the minus strand of JAJPUD010030835.1, from coordinate 5,244 downwards.
AGGTCACAGGGATAGTGGGGTGGACACGGGAAGTGGGGCTCTGTATTGAGGAGTTGGTACATGACTTCAGAGAGGGCGCAAGAGGGAGGAAGGGGGATGGGAGCTAATCTTAGGGCTGGGGACAGCAGTTAAAATCTAGACTCTGGGTTGAAAGGGGAAAGGAGAGGACACATCCCATGTGAAGCTCCTCTCAGCTGCTGGAAATGCAGTTTCTAAGCTCTGAGGGATCTCAGAGACCACAGGATCATAGATTTTGAGCTGGAATTAACCTCAGAGGCAATTTTCCCATTTTACAGATGAGAAAACTAAGCTGAGAGAACAAGTCACTTTCCCCAAATTACCCAGCTAGTCAGCAGAAGAGCTTTGGGCTCCCTGTTCAGGCCCTCTGCCTCGAAATCCAATATTCTCTGCAATCTGCTTCCACCTTGGGAAGCCATTTTTTCCTAGATCCTCCACCCCCTTCTTGATCTCTGGGGTTCTGACTCAGTTATTTTCCCAGCTTCCTGGCTCACCTCTCTCACAGCGATTGTGGTCTCAGTGCCTGGACGAATGCTGAAGCCCTGATGCTCCAGGAAAGGCACCTGGTTCTGAGCATGGATCATGACCTTGATCCCGGCCTCAGTGGTTAGCAATGGGAGGTGATTGTTCTGTTCGGCCTTGAGAATGAGGCTGATTCCTGGCAACAAGAAAAGGAAGAGGGGGGAGACAGTTGGCTCAGACAGCTGCAGGGCTATCCATACCAAATCAGACTGGGGGGTTCCAATTAGAGGGCCAGAACCCAGCATTCAAGGCCTTTTACCATCTGGCGCCAATCTACCTCACATTATGGTCCAACCCAAAGGTGTCAGATGCATTGCCAGAATGCACGTGGCCTAAACCTTTCCAAGTATGGCTCAAACCAGATTCAAATGCAATTGAGAAATACTTAATAAAATAAATAAAAAATGTAATAAAGTGGATAAAATTCTATGTTAAAGCCAAATCTTTTTGTGGCCCACAAGAAGCTTTATGGAAGGCTCAGTGGCCCCAATTCTATTGGAGTCAGACATCCCTGGCCGGGCCAAACTGGACTCTAACTGGACTCTATATTTCTATGGAGTCTTTCTAGAGACTTCACATTTCTAGAGTCCCTCCCAGAAATCTAGGCTTCCTTCCTTCTGACCTTCTCACCTGCCTTCCCATACATTAGGGGCTTTTCTTTCTTTTAAGAAAATAATAGCTTTTAGGTTTTCCCTTTTGCTCTGATTTTCCTTTCCCAACATGATTCATAAAGCAATGTATATTAAAAATAAATACATTTAAAAGAAAAAAATAAAATCCACTTAATCCTTTTTTAATCTTTTGCTAAAAAATAGCTTTTTATTTTTCTTGATATTTTTTTTAAATAAAGCTTTTTATTTACAAAACATATGAGTGATTTTTCTACGTTGACCTTTGCAAAAACCTTTTTTTCCCAAGCTTTTCCCCTCCTTCCCCCCACCCCCACCCCTAGATGACAGGTAATCTAATACATGCTAAATAGGATAAATTATATGACAAATACAATATATGTATACATATCTATACAGTTATCTTACTGCACAAGAAACATCAGATCTAGAAAGAGAAGAATATTTTTCAAAATTTATTCAACATTCACACTTGCAAAACCTTGCATTCCATATTTTTCTCCTCCCTCTCCATGTTCCTTCTCCCCTGGGCAGCAAATAATCTAATATAGGTTAAACATGTGCAATTCTTCTAAACATATTTTGGGGCCTTTTCTAGAACCACTTCCCATCATTCATCTTCTATTTGATGGAGACCTTTCTTCTTGTCAAGGCCCACCTGCTCCATGTGACCTGCCCTGATCCAATCAGCACTCTCTCTCCCTATATGGGGGAGTACTGGTTCTTGCTCTCCACCTTAGGCACACATTTATTGAATTTAAATAAATTAGAGAGTTTCAAAGCAGGCATCATCATTTTTAATGGGATCCTGGAGTCAGTGAAGTTTTTCCAGGGGTCCCAGGCCACCCCTGCTGTGTGCCCTCCCTTGGTGTTGCCTCTTGCCTATCCAACCTTAGTTTCAGGCCTGCCATAGACTCTGGAGGACCTGAGCCAAGTCCTCTATTTCCTCTGGATCTCCATGCCTTCATCTAGAGATTAATTCTAATCTGTAGTCTCCATTAGAGGGAATTGAATTTTAACAAGGATCAAAGTCTCACCCCCTAATGCTAGCTTCAGGAAACAGCTTCTTACTTATTATCGTAATTTCAAGGTTGGGAGGGAGAAGTATGCCTAAGATCCTTAATTTATCATTTTGTTCCATAGGATCATAAATGTAGGATTGACCTAGAAGGCCATTTGACTCAACCTTATCATGTGCAAACTGATTCCCGAAAAAGTGAAATGACTTGTTTAAAGATGGTAGAATTGGGATTTAACTCTAGGCCTCTGATCATTGATTCTACTCTTTGCATTCTTTTCCTCTGGGTTAAGGTCAACTGTGCTCCAAGGGGTGCATGAAAGAGCTAGCGAGTCCTATGTATTTTCTTAGTACACCAGTTCCTCAAGCTCTCCAAATTCCCTCTGCTTACATCCCCACGGTAGGCCTCTGCTGACTTACTGTGGGTGAGACCAGGCCTGCTGGCTTCCCTCTGCTTACATCCCCACGGTAGGCCTCTGCTGACCTACTCTGGGTGAGACCAGGCCTGCTGGCTGCCCTCTGCTTACATCCCCACGGTAGGCCTCTGCTGACCTACCCTGGGTGAGACCAGGCCTGCTGGCTGCCCTCTGCTTACATCCCCATGGTAGGCCTCTGCTGACTTACCATGGGTGAGACCAGGTCTGTTAGCCCTCCAGAAGTTGTTCATTCCCCAGCTGTTGAAGGTGTAACAGCTCCCATAGATGGGGTGATGGAAAATCTCAAACTCACTGTGGAAACCAAAGAAGTCAGTGTGAGTGATCCTCAAATGAGCTGGCCTGGGGCCCTTGTCTGTTCTTCCCTTGCAATCACTGGGCACCCCCTTAGCCTGGCCTCAAGTTCTCGGTTCATCTGATTTCTTGGATTTAGGACTAGAAGGGAGCTTAGCAATTGTTTAACCACAATATCAGGGCAACTAGGTGGTGCCATTGATAGAATGCCTGGCTTGGAGTCCAGAACACTCATCTTTCTGAGCTTTCATCCAGCCTCAAATACCTACTAACGCTGGACAAGACACTTAACTCGTTTGCCTCAATTTCCCCATCTGCAAAATGATCTGGAAAAGAAAATGGCAAACTACTCTAGTATTTCTGCCAAGAAAACTCCAAACGAGGTCATGAAGAGCCTGGCACATGAATGAAACAAGTGAATAACAACAATCACCACAATATCACCTGGTATGGACTTACTGAAGGAAAGGACTTTTGATATTAAATTTTGCAGGGGGAGGGAAGGGGAACTGAGGTCATCCAGAGAAGGGACTTGCCCAAGATCACGCTGGAAAGAAATGACTGAGCCAGGATTCAAACTTTTAGTCTCCGGACTCTAAATTGAGTGTTTTGTTTCACACACACACACATACACACACACACACACACACACACACACACACACACACACACGTATGGAGCAGCCCAGGACCAGATTTCCCAGGACTTGCAGCCTCAGGTTCTGTCCCTCGCTTCCCAAGACCTTGGAATGTCCCTGTTTGGCAATTCTCAGCCTTTAGTCTGGGCAGCTGTGGCCTGAGGATGAGGGGGAATTGGCAGGGGTTGGCTGGGAAGGATTGGCTCCAATCCTCCCTCCCTCCTCACTGTCATATATATCCTGCTCCCCTTCTGGCTTCTAACTCTTCCCTGGATGCCCTTCATCTGTCTCCTGGAATAATATCACCCACTCCTAGTCCCTCACTACTCCCCTTGCCCCAGCCCCACTGTTCCTGATAAGTTACTCTAGTATACGAAACACTTTTCTCTGGCTTCTTACTTTCTAGGCCCCACTTCTGGTGACCCCTCTGTACCTAGGACCTTACTATCCTCCCACTCTGGTTTATTACTCATTCTGGCCACCCCCTCATTCTATGCCCTCTCCCTGCCAGCTACCCTGTTCTCCCACCCATTCTGAGAGCCTCTCCCAGCCCTCTCAGGCTCCCCTTTTCTCCAAGCTTCCAGACCTCAGTTCCCCTAAGGATTCAGTTCCCCTGAATCCCCTTTCTCAGTGCAGACAAGCTCCCTGGTACAGCTCTCAGAGCCCTTCACTCTAACCCTTTGCTCTAATCCTTCCCTCATCTCCTGATGTCTTTTCCCCTCATCACTTCTGCTAGTACCCCCTCCCAGTTTTCATTGTCCTCCACCTGTAGACTGGCCCTCGTTGTGGGATCCACCATCGTTCCTGAGAAGTTCTCCCCACTTTTCCCATGCCCTCATTATCCCCTCCCCCATTCTCCTGGTCCCACCCCCACTGGCCCCCTGATACTCACTGCTTCTGACAAGCCTCTTCATTATAGCAGCAGCTGAAGATGAAGTTGCCATCATGGTCTTCATGGGATGTCTCATTCTGGGGTGGCAACAGGGCCATGATATTGATGAAGTGGAACTGATACCACTCTTGGATGGCTGCCACCCCAGAGGAGTGGGCGCGGTAGAAGCAGTCACCACCTGTGCTGTTACACTGTGGTGGAGGACAGAGATGTCAGGTGGCACCCCCTGGGATTGAGAGGCTCTGCCCCTCACCTGAACCTATCCTTCTGCCCAGAAAGGCCTGCAGCCAATGGATATTGCTACAGATACAGCCACGGAACTCTCACCCACCTGGCGTCCTTAGCATCCCTTTTCCAGTCAGCCTCACCCCACCTCTCTGTGAGGCAATGGGCTTCTCCTATCCTGGTCAGCTGGTTTGTTTACCCCTAGATATCCTTTATACCCACATAAGCCTGAGTGTCCTGTTCATATGATTCTCTCTGTGTCTGCCTCCATTAGTTCTGCATGGAAGCAAGTGGAGGCTGTAGACTTTGAAAGTTTCTTGATAAGAGGCAGTGTGGGACAACAGAAAGGGAGTGAGCTTGAAATTAGAGGGCCTGGGCTCACAGAATCTCTGAGTTTCCAAATTGATAAGAACCTCAGAGATCATGGAGGTCAGCCCATACTTAAGCAGGAATCCTTTCTACATCACAACTGGTATTTGATGTGCATCCCAACGAAGCTTCTTCCAGCTTGTACTGGTGAAATTGATGTCTTGAACCCAAATGTCAGACTTTACATTTATCCCCAAGGCATTTCA
>JAJPUD010030834.1:0-12903 GCA_023553655.1 Myrmecobius fasciatus | reverse complement strand
TCTTGGGACACTCTGCCCTCATCAGGGGCAGGTGCTTTGGCAGATCTATCTTTTGTAAAAGGTAGATTGTAACCCACTGCAAATGTGGGATCTATCCCAGACAGCCCAGTACAGGAAGAAAATCAGCCAAATTTCCCCAAGGCAAACAGACCTCAAGCTCTTTTTTAAAAAATGAATAAAAAACAGAAAAGAACTCTCACCATAAACAGCTTTTATGGAGAGAGAGAGAGAGAACAGACCCCAGATCCTGAGCTTCATACAGGTAAAGTAATTCCAGAGGAAACAACAAAAGGAAACATGACCTAGTCTCCATTTCACAAGGCTTACCTGGAAAATTGCATTAAATATCTCAAAAGATAGTTAGATGAAAAATGGGGAAAGGAAATGAGAACATTGCAAGAAGGAATGGAAAAAGGAAATAATGCTCTACATAAGAAATAAGAAAAAGACACCAATTCACTGAAAAACAAAATTAGTGAAATGGAAAAAAGTCTGCAATGAACAAAAATATTTAATTGGCCAATTACAAAAGGAGCTAAAAAGGTAATTGAAGAAAAGAATACATTAAAAATTAGAACTGAACAAATGAAAGTGAATGACTCAATAAGACTTCAAGAATCAGTTAAAGAAAAACAAAAAAATGAAAAAATAGAAGAAAATGTGAAATATCTCCTAGGAAAAACAACTGACCCGGAAAAATAGATCTAGGAGAGACAATTTAAGGAATATTGGACTTCCTGTAAGACATCATGTAAAAAAGAACCTAGACTCTATCTTCCAGGAAATCATGAAAGAAAACTGCCCTGATGTTTTAGAACCAGAAGGCAAAATCACCATCAAAAGAATTCACTAATCATCTCCTGAAAGGGACCCCAAAATTAAAACCCCAAGGAATATCATGCTGAATTTCAGGACTCCAAGGAAGTTATTGCTATAACTAAAAAGAAGCAATTCAAAAACCCAGGATATAGAATTAGAATCACAAAAGATCTGTGAGCCTCCAAATTGAAGGATCGAAGGACCTGGAACCACATAATCCAAAAGGCAAAGGAACTTGGATTATAGCCAATAATTAACTATCAAGCTACAATGAGCACTACCTTCCAAGGAATAAGATGGACATTTAATGGTATAGGTGAATTTCCCCCATTTTTAATGAGAAGACCAGATCTGAAAAACATTTGACCTCCAAACACAGAACTCAAGAGAAGCATAAAAAGTTAAAAAGGAAAGAACTCTTGAGAACTATATTTCTACTATGGGCATACTTAAGGAACAGGGGTATAATTTGATTTTGCTTTGATAATATGAAAAAGGAACTAGAGGTGGAAGGGCTATCATACTGGGAAAAAGAGGGAAAAGGAGATAAAATAAGGTATAAAAAGGAGGTAAAAATAAGGTAAAATCTCATGAAGAGGCAAAGAAAACCTAATATAATTGAGGGAAAGAAGGGAGGGCGATGAGCATTCTGTGAATCTTATTCTCATCAGATTGGGCTCTAAAAGAGTATATTAGACACATTTGTTTTCACAGAAAAACTTGTCCCTTTTTATAGGGAAGTGGGAGGGAAAAGAGGAAAAGAAAGGGTAGACTAATATAAGGGAAAATATAAGAATTAGGGGAAAGGTGTAAAAAAAAGTAGAAAAGACTCAAAAGAGGGGAGGACTGTTTGAGGGAGGTGGTCATCAAAAGCAAATACTGTGGAGGGGGTAAGGGAGATAAGGGAAAAGAAAGAGGAAAACATAACTTTCGGAAATTAAAATGGCAGGAAATACAGAATTCTTTATTTTAACTGTGAATGTGAATGTGATGTACTCTTCCCATAAAATGGAAGTGGATAACAGACTGGATTGAAAGGCAGAATCCTACAATATGGTGTTTACAAGAAACACATCTAAAGCATAGAGATACATACATAGTGAAGGTAAAGGACTGGAGCAGAATCAATTATGCTTTAGGTGAACAACAATAACAACAAAAATAAACAGGGCAAGCAATCCTGATCTCAGACCAAATAAAAGCAAAGATAGATTTAATTAAAAGAGATAAGGAATGAAATTATATTTTACTACTGGGTACCATAGATGATGCAGCAATATCAATACTAAACATATATGCACCAAGTGGCATAGCATCCAAATTCCTAGAGGAGAAGTTAAAAGAGATGCAAGAAGAAATTGTCAACAAAACTATACTAGTGAGGAATCTCCACATTGCTTGTTCAGAACTAGATGAATCAAACCACAAAATAAATAAGAAAGAAGTTAAGGAGGTACACATATTATCAGAAAAGTTAAGTATTATAGATCTTTGTAGAAAATTGAATGGAGACCAAAAGGAGATTACTTTTTTTTTTAGTGGATCATGGAACTTACAAAAAAATTGACCATGCATTAGGGCATTAAAAACTTCAAAACCTAGAAAAAGAACAAATTAAAAAACCCTCAAATAAATATGAAATTTCAAATTCTGAAAATAAAACGTGACATTAATAAAAAAGAAAATTAGAAAACTATTAAATTAATAAATAAAACCATGAGTTGGTTTTATGAAAAAACCAACAAAATAAATAAGCCTTTAGCTAATTTAATTAGAAAAAGGAAAGAAGAAAATCAAATTGTTATTCTCACAAATGAAAAGGGAGTACTTTTCACCAATGAAAAGGGAATTAGAGCAATAATTAGGAGTTACTTTGCTCAACTTTATGCCAACAATTTTGATAATTTAAATGAAATGGAAGAATAGCTACAAAAATATAAACTGCCCAGATTAACAAAAGAAGAAATAAACTATTTAAATAGCCCCATTTTAGAAAAAAAATAGAACAAGCTATTAATCAGCTCCCTAAGAAAAAATCTCCAGGGCCAGATGGATTTACATGTGAATTCTACCAAATATTCAAACAATTAATTCCAATATCACATAAATTATTCAAAAAAATTGGGAAAGAAGGTGTTTTATTTTGTATGATACTGATAAGGTACTGATAGGTAAATCAGGTAGGATGAAAACAGAGAAACAAAACTACAGACCAAATTCTCGAATGAATATGGATGCAGAAATCTTAAATAAAGTATTAGAAATGAAATTATAGAACATCTTTTCCAGAATAATACACTGTGACCAAGCAGAATTTATACCAGGAATGCAGGCTGATTCAATATTAGGAAAACTATCAGCATAATCAACTATGTTAATGAAACTAACAAAAACCACATGATTATCTCAATAGATATGGAGAAAGCATTTGGTAAAATCCAATACTGATTCCTATTAAAAAACACTAGAGAGTATAGAAATAAATGGACTTTTCCTTCAAATGATTAGTAGCAATGATTTAAAACCATCAGCAAGCATCATATGTAATGGAGACAAACTAAAACCATTCCCAATAAGATCAGGAGTGAAACAAGTCTGCCCACTATGACCGTTACTATTTAATATTGCATTAGAAATCTTAGCTTCGGCAATAAGAGAAGAAAAAGAAATTAAAAGAATTAGAGTAATTCATGAGGAAACCAAATTATCACACTTTGCAGATGATATGATGGTATATTTAGATAACCCTAGAGACTCAACTAAAAAACTATTAGAAACAATTCACAACTTTAGCTTTCTGTTCCAAATTTTTCTCTCCTTCCCCCCCCAACCCCTTCCCTAAATGGCAGGTAGTCTAATACATGTTAATTATGTTAAAATATATGACAAATCGACTATATGTACACATATTTATACAGTTACCTTGCTGTACAAGAAAAATCAGAACTACAAGAAAAAAAATCCAAGAAGGAAAGCAAAATGCAAGCAAACATCAACAGAGGTCATGAAAATGCTATGTTGTGATCCACACTCAGATCTCACAGTCCTCTCCCTAGGTGTAGATGGCTTTCTTCATCACTGAACAATTGGAACTGGTTTGAAACATCTCATTGTTGAAGAGAGCCATGTCCATCAGAATTGATCATCATGTAATACTGTTGTTGCTGTGTATAATGATCTCCTGGTTCTGCTCGTTTCACTAAGCATCAGTTCATGCAAGTCTCTCCAGGCCTCTCTGAAATCGTCCTGCTGGTCGTTTCTTACAGAGCAATAATATTCCATAACATTCATATACCATAATTTATTCAGCCACTCTCCAATTGATGGGCATCCATTCAGTTTCCATTTTCTAGCCACTACAAAAAGGGCTGCCGCAAACATTCTTGCACATGTCGGTCCCTTTCATTCTTTAAGATTTCTTTGGGATATAGGCCCAATAAAAACACTGCTGGGTCAAAGGGTATGCACAGTTTGATAACTTTTTGAGCATAGTTCCAAATTCATCTCCAGAAGGGTTGGATCCGTTCACAGTTCCACCGACAATGTATTAGTGGAAAAAATACCTTTTTCACTCAAAATTTTCTTAAGCCTTATAAAAATCAGATTGTTTGATTTTTCTCAACTGCTCCTAAATTCAATTCAGTTGATATTTCCAAGTATTTGGAGATATGTCATATAGAAGACAAATTGGACTTGCTCTACTTGGTCATAGAGGACATAACTAAGCAGGTAAAATGTGTGAAAGTTAAAAAAAAGACAAATTTGGACTAAACTATTTTTTAGATCTTTTGTTTTTATTTTTTTGTTACAAAAGATAGAAGGTAATGTAAAAACTAAAGATATCAATTTTTATAATAGAGTATTTTTTATCCAAAAGAAAACAAAAATGTAAGAAATGTTTTTGTTTAACTTTGATTCATGGCAAAATCCTAAGTAGTTGGTGCAGCAGATAGCACATTGGGCATGGAGTCAGGAAGATCTAAGTTTAAATTCTGCCTTAGACACTCTGTGTGACCCTGGACAAAAGCTCTATTTTCCTCAGTATCTTCATCTGTCAGATGGACATAATAATAACTCCTACCTCCCAAGATTATTGTGAGGATCAAATGAGATTATATTTGTAAAATGCTTTACAAGCCTTGACGTGCTGTGCAAATGAAAACTATTTAAAGAGATAGTTTTTGTTATTATGGACTAGGTAGAGAGGTTTAGATTAGGCAATAGTTCTATAAGAATAAATGAATGAATGAATAAATGAGCATTTATTAAGTGCTTACTATTGACAAACGCTTTCAAATGCTGTGGATATTAATAGGAAAACTAGAGAAGTCTCTATTCTCAATTAGCTTACACTCAAATTGGGAGGAGATCACAATTTACAATTCAGGTGAAAAGTCCTAAGGCTACACAGCAGGGCAGATGGCAAGGCCCATAGGTTTTTAGGTTATTTAAGTAGCTAATCTGATAATATCAGGAAAACATGAAGGCAGGACCGACAATGACACCTGACGCATATTAGAAGGCCAGGCAAAGATCAATGATCTTCTATCTCATCCTATGTCCTGGGCATTTCCATAGATTCTAGGACAGTACTAGGGTCAAGTAAAACAATGAGAAAGGAAGGAAAGGAAGGTATGATACACCAAGGATGACTGCTCTTTCCATTGCTAGTCTTAGGTGGGTTCTGGAACAGGGCAGGTTGGAAAGGGGAGAAAGGAAAAGAAATAAAAATGTGCTCTGTCAGCAGGGGCTCATCCCAATGTCCAATCAAGTTGAGCAACCAAACCCAAAGAACAGTTAGTTAGTGGGTTAATAATGTTAGCTTAGAAGGTTGTCTCTAATGGAGTAACATAGGCATGTGTACTTAGGTTTGATCTATTTAGACTATTTTTAACCTGACTCAAGGCAGGCTTCCATCATACTTGGAATGCATTTATTGATCATTTTCACCTCACAGAATGCCTAGAGATTCCTTAAAGGTTCAACTGATATGCTAACTCCTATATAGAAAGCCTATGTTGATACTTTCAGAAATAACTTGGTATTATTATTTTATATTCTATTTTCTTTTTTCTTTGTTGTACTTTCTTAATAGACTATAAGCTATTTTCCAACTGGCACTGGTTTGCTTTTTGTTTTTGAAAATCTGAATACATAGTAAGCAATTAATCAGTACTTTCTGCATTGAATTAAGTTGAAATAAATGCAAATCAAAAGTCTTTTCCTATGTTACATACCAAAAAAAAAACAAATTTGAATTCTAGTTCTATCACTAGTGATGGCACATTTTCTAATTTAAAAAAAATATATTTGTTATATTGTGAAACTAAAGATAATTTTCTCTTCAATTTAAAAATTAATATTTGATATGTATTTTAGGATTTAGAAATAAAAGAAAATTTAGAGATAATTCCAATCATCTCATTTTAAAGATAGAGAAGCAAAAGCCCCCAAAATAAGTGATTGCCCAAAGCTTCCCGATGTAGATGAATCACAGGTCAAGAATTTCAGCCCAGGGCCTGGTAGTCCAAATTCAGTGCTATTTTGGCCAACAGGATCTCTTTGGGTAGAGAATATGAGAGTTGAAAGGAATGACGAAAAAGAGATTGTTAAAAATGAGAATACAACTCTATCTGGAACTTTTTTTTTGTGAGAGAAAAGAACCATGGTTAATATTTCCAATACATCAACCAACTTGAATGTTATTGAAATCAAAAAATATGTGTGGTCTCACTGCCCTCTAGTGTCCCAGTTCCTCAGTAGCTATTTGAAGATTATACCATGAATTGGCAAAAGTTTATCTAGTCATAAATTCTTACAGCTGCAAGAAAGCTTAGAAATAACCGGCTCCAAATTCCTCTTGTTGATCTCTTGATGTGTCTGTACTTCATTAAGGTTTTTTTTTTTTTTTGTTTCTTTCTTTGTTTGTTTGTTTTTATAAAATGGGAATAATACATACTGCTCTGAGTTCTTAGAGTTTTAGTGAAGAAATGTCTCCAAAAATGTCAGGTTTTAAATATGAGTGCCTATGATTATGTTCCTTTGGATAAGTAGGATCATCAGCAAAATTCATTTCAACAAATATTGACTCAAAACTGTTCAAAATCTCTTTCCATACTGCCTTTTGAGACACAGGTTAAAGCATTTTCCCTTTTCTATTCTGTACTCCCGACTAACTGGAGACTAATATGCTCCATGTATGTCTCATGTTATTATTCTTATTTAGACATTTTCCATTGAGTCTGACTCATTATAACAAAGATACTTGAGAGGTAAATGATTTCCGTCTCATGATCATTTTATATATGAGAAAACTGAGGCAAACAGGATTAAATGACTTTAAAGTCACATAACTAGTAAATGTCTAAGGCCAAATTTGAATTCAGATATTCATGACTCCAGACCTAGTACTCTACCAACTAGCTGCCTTACTTATGTCACACACTCATTACAATAATTTTCTTGGGGGCAGAGCCAAGATGGTGGAATGCAGACACAACTCTCTGTGAGCCCCTCTGATCTTCCCTCAGACCCAGAAAAAATTAAGCCTCTGAACTGCTTCTGGAGTGAGAGATCCTTCAAACAGTTGGAGTACAACGGAGACTGGGAGACGCTTGGGCCACTTTGCTCTGCTTGCAGGCAGGTGCTTTGGCAGATCTGCCTTTGGTAAAGGGTGGAATGAGAGCAGCTAAAAGCATGGTCCTAGTTCGGATCTAGCCCGACCAGCCCCGCATATGATGTCAACTAAGTGAACTGTCCCAGGGCAAATTGAAACAGCTGCAGGTCCCCTGCTTGAATCAGACCTCAAGCTTGAAAACATGAATAAGAAGCAGAAGAGAGCACTCACCATAGACAGCTTTTATGGAGGGAAAGAAGGGCATTAGGGTTATCTATCTGGTGTTCAATTAGGAGTTCCAGATCTTCTTTGGACATAAATTTATTCCATCTCCAAAAGTCTGAGAGGTAAACTACATTACGTTCCTCTAATTTGCTTACGATATCACTCTTTATATCTAGATCATGAACCCATTTAGATCTTATCTAGGTATGTGGTGTTAGGTATGGGTCAAGCCCTAATTTCTTCCACACTAGTTTCCAATTTTCCTAGCAGTTTTTGCCTAATAGTGAATATTTATCACAAAAGCTGGAGTCATTGGGTTTTTCAAACACTAAATTGTTAGTTATTGCCTAGATTGTCTTGATATCCTATCCTATGCCACTGATCGACTGCTCTATTTCTTAGACAGTACCAAAGGGTTTTGATGACCGCTGCTTTATAATACAGTTTTAGATCTGGTACAACAAGGCCACCTTCACCTGCCTTTTTTTTTCATTAATTCCCTTGAAAATTCTTGACCTTTTGTTCTTCCAAATGAACTTTGCTACTATTTTTTTTTCTACATCTGTAAAATAATTTCTTGGGAGTTTGATTGGTATGGCACTAAATAAGTAGATTGATTTGGGTAGTATTATCATTTTTATCATATTCACTCTGTGTACCCATAAGCACTTAATGTTTTTCCAATTGATTAGGTTTGATTTTATTTGTGTGGAAAGTGTTTTGCAGTTTAGTTCCTATACTTTCTGACTATCCCTTGGCAAATAGATTCCCAAATATTTTATCCTAACATCCATTATTTGGAATTAAATTTCTTTTTGCATCTGTTGCAGCTGAACGTTATTGATAATATATAAAAATGCTGATGATTTATGTGGATTAATTTTGAATCCTGCCCCTTTGCTGAAGTTGTGAAGTGTTTCTAGTAGTTTTTTTATTTGAGCCTCTAGGGTTCTTTAAATATACCATCATGTCATCTGCAAAAAGTGATAATTTGATTTCTTCATTATCTATGCTAATTCCTTTTATCTCTTTTTCTTCTCTTACTGCCAAAGCTAACATTTCTAAGTCCATATTAAATAGTAATAGTGACAGTGGGTAGCCTTGTTTCACTCCTGATCTTATTGGGAATGGTTTTAGTTTGTCTCCATTACATACAATGCTTGATGATGGTTTTAAGTAGATGCTATTAATCATTTTAAGGAACAACCCATATATTCCTATACTCTCTAGTGTTTTTAATAGGAATGGATGTTGGATTTGATCGATTGCTTTTTTTTGCATCTATTGAGATAATTATATGGTGTTTGTTAGTTTGGTTATTAATATAATTGATTATGCTGATAGTTTTCCTAATATGGAACCAGCCCTGCATCCCTGGTATAAATCTCACTTGGTCATAGTGTACTATCTTGGGGATGACTTTCTGTAATCTCATTGCTAATATATTATTTAAAATTTTTTGTATCAATATTCATTAAGGAAATTGGTCTATAGTTTGCTTTCTCAGTTTTCACCCTACCTGGTTTAGCTATCAGCACCATATCTGTATCATAAAAGGAATTTGGCAGTATACCTTCTGTCCCTATTTTCTCAAATAGTTTGTGTAGTTTTGGAATTAATTGTTCTTTGAATGTTTGGTAGAATTCACATGTAAATCCATTTGGCCCTGGAGATTTTTTCTTAGGGAGTTGGTTAATAGCTTGTTCTATTTATTTTTCTAATATGGGCCTATTTAAATAATTTATTTCCTCTTCTTTTAACATGGGAAATCTATATTTTTGTAGATATTCCTCCATTTCATTTAGATTATCAAATTTGCTGGCATGAAGATGGGCAAAGTAACTCCTAATTATTCCTCTAATTTCCTCTTCATTGGAGGAAAGTTCTGCCTTATCATTCTTGAGACTAACAATTTGATTTTCCTCTTTCCTTTTTCTTATCAAATTAACTAAAGGCTTATCTATTTTGTTGGGTTTTTTTTCATAGAAGCAACTCTCACTTTTATTTATTAATTCAATAGATTTCTTATTTTAAATTTTATTAATTTCTCCTTTCATTTTTACAATTTACAATTTGGTATTTAATTGAGGGTTTTTAATTTTTCTTTTTCTAGTTTTTTCTTAAGAATGAGCCATATTTGTTGATCTTTTCTTTCTGTATTTTATGCAAGTAAGCATCTAGACATATAAAATTGCCCCTTATAACCGCTTTGGCCATATCCCACAAATTTTGTTATTTTGTCTCCTTATTGTCATTCTCCTGGATGAAATTATTGATTGTGTCTATGATTTGCTCTTTCACCCATTCATTCTTCAGGATTAGATTATTTAATTTCTAATTAACTTTTGGACTATTTTCTCCAGGCCTTATATTGCATGTGATTTTTATTGCATCAGGATCTGAAAAAAAATTCATTGATTATTTCTGACTTTTTGCATTTGATTTTGAGGTTTTTATGCCCCAACACATGGTCAGTTTTTGTATAAGTTCCATGGAATGCTGAGAAAAAAGTAAAGTCCCTACTGTTTCCATTCAATTTTCTTCATAGATCTATCATACCTAACTTTTCTAATGATTGGTTTATCTCCCTAGTTTCTTTCTTGTTTATTTTGTGGTTTGATTTATCTAATTCTGAGAGAGTAAGGTTGAGATCCCCCACTAGTATTGTTTGACTATCTATTTCTTCTTGCATCTCTCTTTATTTCTCCTCTAGCAATTTGGATACTATTGCACTTGCTGTATATATATATTTAGTATTGACATTGCTACATTATCTATGGTACCCTTAATAAAATATAGTTTCCTTCCTTATCTCTTTTGATTAGATCTATCTTGGCTTTTACTTGATCTGAGATAAGGATTGCTACCTCTGCTTTTTTTTGTTCACCTGAAGCATAATAGTTTCTGTTCCAGCCTTTTACCTTCATCCTATATGTGTCACTATGTTTTAGATGTGTTTCTTGTAGACAACATATTGTGGGATTCTAGTTTTTAATACACTCTGCTATGTGCTTCCGCTTTATGGGAGAGTTCATCACATTCACATTCACAGTTAGAATAACTAATGCTTTATTTCCTGCCATCTTATTTACCCAGCTTATGTTTTGCCGTTTTCTTTCCCCTTTCTCCTTTCCCCCCTCCTCAGTACTTTGCTTTTGATGACCCCCTCCCCCAAACAATACTCCACCCTTTAGGTCCCTTCCCCCTGTTTTTACTCCTTTCCCCTGATTCTTCTATTTTGCCTTCTATTAGTTTATCCCTTTCTTTTCCTGCTTTCCTTCCCACTTCCCTCTAGTAACAGACAAGTTTCTATGTGAAATCAAGTGTCTGATATACACTTTTAGAGCCCATCCTGATGAGAGTAAGATTTACACAATGCTCATCTCCCTCCCCTCTTTCTCTCAATTCTATTAGGTTTTCTTGACCTCTTCAAGAGATTTTACCTTATTTTTACCACTTTTTTTTTAAATCTTATTTTACGACTTTTTCCCTCTTTTCCTTAGTATGACAATTTTTCTCCCTCTAGTTTTCTTTTTCATATTATCAAAGTAATATCTAGTTAATTATACCCCCAAACTTTAAGTACCCCCTAGTAGAAATAATGTTCTCAAGAGTCCTTTCCTTTTTACCTTTTTATGCTTCTCTTGAGTTCTGAGTTTGAAGGTCGAATTTTTTGTTCAGATCTGGTCTTTTCATTAGAAATAGGTGAAATTCACCTATATCATTGAATGACCATCTTCTTCCCTGGAGGATAATACTCATTCTAGCTGGATAGGTTCTTCTTGGCTGTAATCCAAGTTCCTTTGCCTTTCAGAACATCTTGTTCCAGGCCCTTGATCCTTCAATGTGGAGGCTGACAGATCATGTGTGATTCTAATTATTGATCCTTGGTATTTGAATTGTTTCTTTCTAGCTGCTAGCAGAATCTTTTCCTTGGTGCAATAGTCCAGAAATTTAGCCACGATATTCCTTGGCGTTTTTATTTTGGGGTCTCTTTCAGGAGGTTATCGGTGGATTCTTTCAATGGTGATTTTGCCTTTTGATTCTACAATCTCAGGCCAGTTTTCTTTCAGGATTTCCTGGAAGATAGTGTTTAGATTCTTTTTTTCATCATGGCTTTCAGGAAGTCCAATAATCCTTAAATTGTCTCTCCTAGATCTATTTTCCAAGTCAGTTGTTTTTCCTAGGAGATATTTCATATTTTCTTCTAATTTCACATTTTTTTTTTGTTTTTGCTTCACTGATTCATGAAATCTTATTGAGTCATTCACTTGCATTTGTTCAATTCTTATTTTTAAAGTATTTTCTTAAGTTATCTTTTTAAGTTCCTTTTGTATCTGGCCAACTGCATTTTTTTGTTCATTGCACTCTTTTTCCACTTCACTAATTTAATTTTTCAATACATTGGTTTCTTTTTCATATCTCTTTTGCAGGGCATCATATCCTTCTTGCAAGATATTGTATCCTAATTGCACTGATTTAAATTTATTTTCCCATTTATCCTCCAGCTCTCTTTTGAGGTTCTTTATGCAATCTTCCACAAAGGCCTTTTGAAAAGGTGACCAGTGATAGTCCTTAACTACTTCCTCTGGAGTTTTGTCTAAAGGAACCTCAGGATCTGGGGTCAGCCCTTCTTTCTCTTGATAGAAGCTGTATATGGTGAGAGCTCTCATTTGCTTCTTCATTTTTTTAGACAATGTGGTTGTCTATTTAAGGCTTCGGAAAAAATGGCAGCTGAAGTTCTTTGCCTTCAGGCAATTTGGCAAATTAACTTAAGGTGCTGGGCCAGTAGGGGCTAGGACTAAGTCCGAATCACTCCTTCAATAAGGCAAGTCTGCCAGAACATCTTCCCCCAATCAGGGCAGAGTGTTCCGAGTGCCTCAGATAATCTCCAGATGTTTGGGGTTTGGAGTTTGGAGTTTCTGCCACACTGAGCTGAGTCCCACCCTCATTTCTGGCCTGCACCCAGTCCACTGTTTATCCCTCTGTCCGAGTTAAACAAACCTGATATGAAATTCTTCGGAGATATCAGCAAGCAGTGTCCAAATATTTTGGGATTTATTGAATTGAAAATCAGTTCAGAGGGTTATTTTATTGTTGATTTGAGACAAGATCAGAAGAGGACACAGAGAGTCACATTTTCAGTCCGCCATCTTGGCTCTGTCCCTGAAAGAATGCTTGAGAACTATATTTCTCCTATGGCCATACTTACAGATTGGGGGTATAATTTGATTTTACTTTGA
>JAJPUD010030833.1:0-12903 GCA_023553655.1 Myrmecobius fasciatus | reverse complement strand
ATGGCTCTGTAAGAAACTACCAGCAGGACGATTTCAGAGAGGCCTGGAGGGACTTGCATGAACTGATGCTGAGTGAAACGAGCAGAACCAGGAGATCATCATACACAGCAACAACAATATCACATGATGATCAATTCTGATGGACATGGCTCTCTGCAACAAAGAATTGTCTCAAACCAGTTCCAATTGTTCACTGAAGAAAACCATATACACCCAGAGAGAGGGAAATGAAATATGCACCACAACGTAACATTTTCATGATCTCTATTGACATTTGCTTGCATTGTGTTGCCTTTCTCTGATTCTCTTTTTTTCTTGTAGATAG
Source organism: Myrmecobius fasciatus (assembly GCA_023553655.1). Classification (NCBI taxonomy): domain Eukaryota; kingdom Metazoa; phylum Chordata; class Mammalia; order Dasyuromorphia; family Myrmecobiidae; genus Myrmecobius; species Myrmecobius fasciatus. Next base: position 12,578 of record JAJPUD010030833.1, on the reverse strand, counting down.
TATTTTTCTTGCATAACTTCTCAAGCATTTCAACATTATTAACATGTAGTGGACTTCCTGCCATCTAGGGGAGGGGAGGGGACTGGGGGTAAAATTTGTAATGGAAAGCTTTGTAAAGATCAATGTTGGGGAACTACCCATATATATGTTATACAAATAAAAAGCTTTAATAAAAAAAAATAAACATTTTTAAAAATCGAAAGAGATATAAAATTTACCTTGAGGAGTATCATATTTCCAAAGTTTGGTTTGTTTGTGTGTTTTTACGACATCAAATGGTAAAGTCACAACAGATGCAATCTATCAAAAAATAAACCACTAATTATTCTTTATCTTTAAATAGTTATTTACAATAAGATTCCTGCTCCCCCTTCCAGATACCAGAATTTATATAATTAGTAAACTATTTAACATGAATAATTTTAAAAATCCTAAACTTGAAACTATTCAAATATAATATGGGAGCAAAAAAGATAAATATTGTCTTCAAATGGAAAATAAGCATAATTCATAAAGTGATAAGTTTTGATGCTTTCATTGGTACCATTGGCCACTAGAAATTGAGGAAGATAAAATATTTTTTAAAATAAAACATTTTAAAAGGAATAATTTCATCTAACCTGAAATAAGGCAAAGGAAAAAAAACAAAGTTAGAAAATGAACTTCCTATGTAATAATAGTATGACATTCTTATCTTATTTCAAAAGGTATTATCCTAATTTTCCAACAATAAGTTTTTTTTTAAAAAATGAAAAATATTTGAACTTTCAATACTAGATGCCTTTTCTAATAGGAAGTATAGGAAAAGACTGATGACATTTAATATCTAATCCCAAGGTCAATCCCTCTATTTGTACCCTTTATTCTATCTCTTGGAATAGACTGTCTCTAAAATTTTCTCTTTCCTTCCCTCTCTAATAATTAGCCTTTCCTTATAAAATGAACTCCTTAAAAGTTGCCTAAAAGGGCTCCTTTATCACTTAAAAAATTTTCCCTCAACCGCAGCAGCCTCTTCTGTTATACCATAACACCTTTTCTCCTTTTTTCATGGTCAGTTGCTTGCCTCCATTTCCTATCTTCTTATTTGTTTTCTAGTCCTTTACAATATGGCTTTTGTCCTCATCACCCAAATGAAAATCTATTTTCTACAAAGTTAATGATGACCTCTTGGTGAAATTCAACAGCTCTTATAAAACACCATGTAGTTTAAAAAAAAAAATGTAAAGGTCCTTGAAGGCAAGGATTGTTTCATTTCTGGTTTTGTATCTTCAATTGCATAAAATGGTGGCCTAGAAGATAGAAGTCATATGAGTAATTGCTGATTTACAACACTTGACACTTGATCTGAAGTGTTAAACATGGCCTACTAATCACTCGTGGGCCGCAACGCTTTTGGATGTGACCTAAACCAGACAAATAAATAAAAATACAATTAAATCATAGGAAGTGTTGCATTTTAAAACTAAGTCAATATGTGGCCTGCAGGGATTCTCATGTACAGATTAGTGGCTCCCATTTTTATTTGGACACCACTATTGTTGACTACTCTTTCCTCTCTGGATTTTCTTGAAAATTGCTCTCTTGGGTTTTCCCCTACCTAAATATGCCTTCTCTTTCACTGCAACAATGCTCATCACAGTGCTTAGCATATAATAGACAATAAATGTCTACTGTCTGATTGTCACATCATTTCTATCCCACTCATAAGAGCATTCCAAGGCTATGTTCTGGGCCCTCTTCTCTTTGCAACCAGTATCCTCAACAGTTCCCACAGGTTTGATTATTACTATTATCTCTTTTGTAAGTGACTCTTACATCTAAAGATCTAACCCCAGTTTTTCTGAACTCCAACTCTGCATTATCACTTGATTGAACAATTCAAACCAAATTCATACAAAGAATAATACATGATTATTGAACAATTCAAACCAAATACATACAAAAAATAATACATGATCCTTTTCCCCAAACCCATCTCTCTGCTGTCCAGGGGACAGCCAGACTTCCAGGGAGCAGGAACGGAACATCTTGAATTCTCATTAGCTTTTACTGCATATTCAGTTGCCTTGTCTTGTGCATTCTCCTTCTACAACATCTTTTATCTGTCCATGCCATGACTCTATTTCTAATGTGCTGGTCTCCTTTTGCTTAGAGTACTACAAAGAGCCACCAGACTGGTCCTCCATCTCATGTGACAAACTCATTCATTGAGTCTGTCTCTTTAAAATCAAAATAGAAATAGCAACACTTGAATTTTCTGCTTCATAAAGACATAGCATGGCTTAAAAAGAATCAAACAATAAGCATTTATGAAGCACCTGTAATGCCAGAATCTTGGTGCTCTGGGGGTTAGGATTCAGCATCTCCACCACCATAGCCTAGCCTCAATTCCCATCAGAGAAGACCTGTGGGCAGCCAGGTGATGCAATGGATAGCGTGTTGGGCCTGGAATCAGGAAGAGTCATTTTCCTGAGTTCAAATCTGTCACCCTGACGAGCTGTGTGACTCTGGGCAAGTCACTTTACCCTGTTTTTCTCACTTTTTTCCTCTGTAAACTGAGAGCTGCAGAAGGAAACAAAGCCATTCCAGTATCTGTGCCAAGAAACCCCAAATGAGATCATAAGTCAGACATGACTGAGAGACAACTGAACAACAACAACATTGTTCAAGAGACTATGCCAGGCTCTAGAGTTACAAAGACAGGATAGCCCTTGTCCTAAGGAAGATACAACATGCTCAGAGATAAATCAATATGTGATGAACACAAAATAAATATCAAGTGATTAGGAGACTCTGAGGCCCTCAGAAAATCAGGATTGGTAAATGAGGTAATGAATGTGAAAGCACCAGTGAGCTAAACATGAATTACAACTTCTGTTATCTACACACATTAGTGATCTAACAAGGTTCCAACACAGGTTCCTTCAGCTCTGACTCCACCTGTATGACCTCAAACAAGCCATTTAAACTGCCTGGACAGCTTCTTCATTTATAAGAGGAAGGGTTCAGATTAAACAGCCTTTGAAATTTCTCCCAGCTCTAAATTTGTGATCCTACAGAAATTAGTCAACAATTTGTCAATATAAGATAGCCTTTTAAGAAAGCATTTATTTTAATGCCTATATTTTTAATGCATTTAAAGTACTTGATCCATTTTATTTAAGTAGTATTGCAAATATTTCAGAAAACCATTTTAAATTAGCTGAAATGTGTTATAAAAACATTTTAAATGTCCAGAAAAGCTACATGAGATGAAGCAGCAACATAATGCAGTGGCAGAAGCCTTGGAGTCAAGAAGACATTCAAAGGTTGCCTCTGACACACATTCACTGTGTAAACATGGGCAAGTCACTTACATTTCAGCCACCAGCTACAGAGAAGCTGGTGATCTACATCATTAGAGGGATTTTCCATTCAAAGAGTTTCCTATGCCAATAAATTTTAAAATCAGGATCTTCTCCCCATCAAAAAAAGTTGTATTTACACATTACTTCATTTAAGAGTTACATATGCAATTTTAAATTATAAGACCATCATTATTCTGAAATATTAATAACAGAAAAATGACTCACAGAACCAGACATTGCCCCTGCAGTAAAATTAATCCCAAAGGTTGGCTCATATTTGTCAGAGCTTTTGCAAAGCCACTTCTTAAACATTTCAAAGTTATACCAGTACATTGCTGTGAAAATAGAAAAGAAATATTTTGAGAAGTGAAATATAAAATCTGATATTACAAATGTCTATATTAATAAATGGAGAGAAAAGAAACTGTGAGACAGACCAACATAGACCATTGATTATTTGTTTTCTGATCAATTTTTTTCTGCTCACTAAACATTTTAGATGATATACAACAAGAGTGTCGAGTACAAATGAACCAGATTAAAATGTAATTAGGAAATATTTAACAAAATCAATAAAAAAAATTGGTAATGCTGATAGATGATTTTCTACATTATCATGAAGCCTGCAGGGATTCTTACATATGATTTATTGGCCGTATTTCAATTTGAGTTAGATACCACTATATAATCTACACAAAATCTAGCATGTTATTCAAAATAATCCACACCAACATCTCTATAAAAATTCTTATTCCTCTCTATGTTAAAGGAATACACTCAAGAATTTCTTTAAAAACTATGTACCATGATTACTTATCATTAATGTTATGAAAGAACATTAAAACAAAATGGCAAGCTTTGTAATTATAATAAATAAGCTTGACAGATGAAAAGAGTTAAGAAAATGCATCTCCCTCCTTTTACGTACTATAGAGCTGGGAGAGACTATATAATACACTATCCGATATAACTGATTTTTAATTGAATTTGCTAAACTTTTTTTATGTCTGTTATGGAATTTTAAATTGTTAAGGGACTGGGCAGATGTTATTCAGAAATGAAATATGATTTAAAAAAGAAAACTTAACTGAAGTATTGATAAATTGGAAAATAAAAATAAAAAATAAAAAGGCACCGAAGGGAAACATAAGCAGCTATTGGCTAACTTTTTCCTGACTGGAAAAAAAAGGTAAAATCTAGGGAAACTAAATGTAGAGAGTCCAACTTTTTTATTCTATTTCAGCTGACACCTTTTTGTAGTGACTTAAGGGGAACTTACAGAGAGTTGCAATTTAGTCAATTAGGTGAGCTGAGGAGAACTGCCCTATTCTTTCTGGTAATACAAGGTAGTTGAAGTGAACATTTACCACATAGGAATGTGATGTTCAGAAGTACTTCTTAGAATGTTTCTAACTCTTGGAAAGGAGTTAGGATAAGTTGCAGCTGAACTCTATGAATTAAAATCAAAATTCAATGATTGGTAACTTTTCTTGTTTCTATATGTTGAATCTTGAATTACACTTATTATTCAAGTGTTACTAATTACTAGTTAATTAATTTCTGTGGTGTGATAGCAATTGGTAGCTATAGTTTAGACCTTGTCTTCTATTCCTCCCCCCCCCCAAAAAAAATCCCATAGAGATAGCTAAATATAAGGATAACAAAAACATCATGGTGACTAATGGTAATGAAATTGTGATTTAGCAATGTATCAGTACTAAGACATACATAAACACAGCATAATAGGATGTGTTTCAAAAGGAGAATGACATATAAAAACCAGTAAATGATCTAGACATTTTAAAAATTCACTACTGTTCAAACTGTTAATAAATTCTATTCAGCTTCTTTAAAAGGAAAAACCAGAGAGAGAGTTTAAAAAAAAATGTATGACAAACAAGAGAAAAGGTACTGTGGAGAGCATTTTGAACAGCTGAAATAAAAGAAGTCTGTAAGAGAAGTTTAGAGAAGCAACAATACTAGCGAGCATTTCTGTACTTCTTTAAGGTTTTCAGAACACTGTGCATGTAATCTTAATTGATCTTCACAACAAATGAGGAGGAAACTGAGGCTGAGAAGGGGAAGTGACTTGCCCAGGGTCACACAGCAAATACGCAACTGAGGCAGGATTGGAACCCAAGTGTCCTTGGCTCCAAAGCTAGCAATTACTGCTGCCAGCTGCCTCTGACAAAGGACCTAATTTATAATGTAATTTATAAGAACATAAGAAGTCACTGCTTCCTGTTTTCTTTTTCTACAGAAAACTAAAAGACAGAACATAGACTTAATATGAAGACAGATTTTACTAAATGTTAAGATTTGAATGATTAAGATTAAGCAGTAGAACAGGCCTCAAAGAAGGACAAAGAAGCCAGAGCATCTTCTTTGGACACCTTTAAAAAAGATTAGCTATATGTTTGGGATTGAGGAGACTGAGACACTTATATTCAATTGATTTTAAATTATATAATTCTATGATTAATTACTGTATATTTCAAAATAACATGTGGCAACATATAGAAGGAGAAAACAAGATAATAATAATAAAGGAGGAGAAACAAGAAAAACAGGGAGGAGAAAGCACAATTTATTTAGGTCCCAGACAAGTAGAAATTGTTGTGGTTTGATATAAAGTACCATTCATCCCTCAGTTGTACAAAGAGTAGTTACTTTGTACTGATTCCTTTTCATAATCTTGTAATTCCTCAACAACTAGGATCCACTTATTTATGAAATGTTTTCCTATGGATGGCCAATTCAAGGCAAATTCATATAAATCAACTTTCAATTATTGTTGATGATTCTATGGATAGCCCTAATAAAAATAATCCTATTTCCTACCTGAACACAAAATCATTCATCAGTAACCTTAAAGATTTTTTTTTTGCACCAGCACCAATTTATCCTACTAACCAGGTTATACTCAAACTGTATTAAAATAAGCTTATATTCACCGACCATAATTTGGTCAAATGTGAACCAAGTGGCAGAATAAGAGATAAAACTTGGATTATAAATATCTTGAATATATAACAAATACCATCAAATGTCAGAACTGATTTTGATGTTTTCTAGGTGCAAAAAATGATAACATAGCCCCTGAAGAACTTAATATCATTCACTCACAAAGTGTATATATAAATAGCCAAAAGCAATCTAAAATTCAGCATATATTTTAAAAAGGTATATCGTACCTGAGAAAGGTACATCTCTCATAACAGTAGGACTCCAACCTCTCCAGAGTGAAATCCAACCATTGTGTGATATTTTCTGTCTGACAAACAGATGTAATTCCTTATAAGAGAATGCTTTGGATTGCATTTTGGTTCTAATCAACTCCAAGGGACTTATTACAGTTACTGCACCTACTGAAAATAAAATACACATATACATGCATATAAAAAGACACTTAAGATTTCATTGATGATTAATAAAAGATTCATAATTCTCTTAAGCTAGGCCCAAAATTTAGGACCAAAATATATATGGACAACACTATTATTACAACTTTTTTTTTTTTAAATCACTAGATTTTCCACATATTAATGAGACACTTTTGTGAGATAGCATTCAGTGAAATCCTCTTTCCTGTGATAGGACAGTTTCTTCTCATTACAACTTCCTATCCATTCAAGTATAATACCAGTGCATTTCCTACAATTCAACCACAACTAGGACAAAAACATATTTCAAATTTCACTCCCATTACAGATATAATCTATCTTGCCTCTCACTCAACTCTGAACATGTATGTCCAGATGGAGAAAGATGAGGTTCTAAAATAAGTCCATGAAACTCAGCATGATCTTAAAGCTTATTTGACACAAATCAAACACTTAGATATCAGCCAGTCTTGGGGTAACCTAGATTTGGACTTGATGTACTGGGTTTGCTGAATTCTGGATCCATATACTCAAAGGCTAGGCCTTCAGAAGGGGAGAAGTCAAAGCTAAGTTTAACAAGGAATTTCTCATTCTGGGATAGATACTTCACACTGTTGTGAAAGTGTATTTTTTTATAAAGTATATTTATTTATAAAAAGTTTTTTTTTTTTTAACCCTGACTGCAATAATGTAATTCAATAATGATTTACTGAATAACCATTATGTTCAAGGCTACATTATATAATGCCTGAGGCAGCAGGGTAAAACAGAAAGCCCCTTAGACCAGGAAACTGAAGCGCTTCTATTTCTGAGCCCTAAGATCTTGAATCAACTACTTCGTCTTTGAATTTCTGCTTCTGCACTGGGTTATTGTAAAGAAAAGCTCTCCATAAACTATACCAAATGCTATTCAAATGACGCTATATGGGGGATAAATAAAGTAATACCACTACAAAGAGAAAAAAATAAAAGACTTATGACTCACATCTGGCAACAATTCCAGCAAAAATTGGTATGTAGTCTTCATTTTCTACTTTAGATTTCATAAATGAAGATAATTGGTCATAACATGTAAAATATATAACTGTAGCAGGAACTGCCATCACTCTGAAAGAGATAGATCAATTAAAACCACAAAGACCAGAAACCATAGAGCATGCTCCAAAACAAGCTGTACTATTCACTATAAAAACAAGCTAAATTAGATTAAATCTAAAATTTTAAACATCGCTTTGATTGAAGAATATAGCAAAGTATTCTAAAGTAGCGATTTTCAAACTTTTCTGGCTTATCTTGTTCACCTCTTCAAAAGGGCAAACAATCTATCCCATACAAACCTACTTTTGGGGAGAAAAGAAAAATTAAAATACCTTTATATTAAAATATTCTAAAGTGATACTGGGTATTATACTTGATAGAACAAGTTATGCTTTTAATTAAATATTGCATGTTATTCAAACCAGGAACCAAGGCACAGATACTCTAATCTTACAAACATCTAAAATACATTTATAACATAAGACTATATAACTAGCTAAAGAACTATGTGGTACTTAAAAGGCCTCAGTGATAATATTTTTTTGGGAAAAAGTCTAAATAACATCTAATAGAAAGAATAATAGTCAGGTGACATTGGTTATCAGCTTTGTGACTGGGAAACTCAACCTACCCTTTGGCCACAAACAAAATTTTATCCTGTCAACTTTAAAAAAAATAGTTTTGCTATTTAAATAGCAGCCATATTAATTTATATAGTATAACAACTATATTATGAAATTTTAAGAGAATGAAAACTATCTGAATAGAAAATGTAAAGTCAAAATACATTTCATATTACATATATGTAGCAATATATATATAAGTTCTTCAGTATGAAGGGCAAGCCAATCTAGAGAATTAGTAATACTATACACTTTTTTACAAATGAAATAAAGTAATGATGTTATTAAAATATATCTTTAACCCATTTCTTTGTCATAACATCATACAAGCATAATACAGATAGTATAAAAAAATCGAATTCCAACTCACAGCGTAGGGGGCAAACCACTCCACAAGGATTTTATACCCTCATTTCGAATAATTTTTAAAAAGGCATCCTAAAATGTAATTGGAAAAGAAAGATTAATAATCTAATGATGTTCTTCTGAATCCACACACACAGTGTAGTAGTTTTTGTTAATCTACTTTGTAATTTAAATTTTTTCCCACCTCATGTTTAAAAAAAAAATATCTACCCCTCTAAAATATAAAAAGAATACTGAACTAATATTAGAAAGATCTGAGTTTGAGTCTTACCTCTGCCATTTATAAGTTGAATTACCTGTGCCAAATCAGTTTCCTTCAAGCAACTAAACTAATTGATATCTAAGGCTTCTTCCACTCTAATATTTTGCTATTCTGACTTACATTATTATTATTATTATTACATTCAGAAAAGATAGTTAGCTCTCACAACACAAAAAAGCAAAATCAATCATCATACAGATGGCTTTCCTTCTTGCCAGAATCAATTCCAGCCTTAGTAACTCTTGTAACTCTCCAATCTAGGTACTTATGTATAGCAAGCAGTGTAACTTTGAGGTTCCCATTCTGAAATTCTTATAAAGCTACTCAAGGTAAACTATGAATTGAAATGTCATTACTACTTATGCATGCATGCATGCATGCATGTATGTATGTACATGCCCAGACATGCATATATAAACATTTTGTGTGTGTGTGTGTGTGTGTGTGTGTGTGTGTGTATGCATGCACTGGCCCAAGGAGCTTACTACTGCAAAAAAAGCTTTCAGCTTTACAAATAACTTCAGAATGTGGCTCATTTCTTTCTTTGTCTCTGTTTCTCTAATTGATAGGATCCTTAGTGGCATTCCTTATATTTTCTACTTTTAATAAATTGTGGATGTTAAAGATGAGGTCTACTTAGCATACCACTTTTAAAAGATTCCCTTTTCCCTACTAATATTCTTGTTAACTATGCCTTTCATAGTGACAGAGAGGTAGATAGACAGATAGATAAGATAGATATAGATGGGAAAGTAAGAATATAGATCTATAGTATTAATTAATGAACACCAACACAAAATATTGCATATATCCTGTTAAGAAGAATACAGCAATATATCAAGAACTTAAGAGCCAGAAGACTTTTAAATTCCTCCTCATTAGGAAATTAAGTAGTTATATGATTCTGGGCAAGTCACAACCTCTTTCAGTCTTACTCTCTTTATGTGGAAAATGAGTATAATAATAATAGCACCAATTTCAAAAGGGTTGTAGTGAGGATAAAATAATAACTGTAAAGCACTTTGCAAATCTTAAAGTGCTACATTATTATCAAATCTATAGTTGTTATTATCAGTAACCATTTTTTTTTGTGATCAAATATCAATTCCAGGAGTGCAAGAATGTTTCAGGATTAGGAAAACAACTTAATATCTTACTAATAAGAAAATCCATAAATTATCTATCAATTACCATCTGGAAAAATATCTGACAGAAATACATTTTAAGGTAGGATTTTCTTTAATAAGATTAAAAATTATTTGAAACCAAAAGAATAGCATTAAAATAAAGAAATAGTAGATAACAGTCTACAAAGAGTATTAAAGTACTAAATGCTACTTTTATCCTTATTATTCTACATCAGAAATATGAGACAAGAAAAAAAAACTGAGGGAAAAGGTATAAAGAAGAAATTATATTATGTGTATATATGTATATATATATATATATATATAATCTCCAATTTGTAGATCTTGTGATAGCTATTTAGAAATCCCAAGAGTCAGCCAAAAACAGGATAATGAATCACTTCAGCAAAATAAAAATATATAAGGTCAACTGACAAAAACAATCATTTTTAATCACAAACAAAAAAAAAAAGAAAAGAAATTGAAAAGCAAACACTACAAGAATGACAAAATATGCTAAGTGATGGGGTATTAATCTAACAAGACACATAAAACCCAGTGAAAATCAAATGATAAATAGAAAAAAATTTTAAGAGTTTAGTGGAGAATTATTCCATGTCATGATTAGGTCAAACTAGTATAATAAAGGTGGCCAGATTACTCAAATTGATTCACACCTACCATAATAACCAAAATACCAAATGGGATACTTCATAGAAATAGATAAAGAAAAGGTAGAAAACAGCCATAAAGTCACATACCATGAGAAGTAGCTACAATGTAGAAATAAGAATTATAGTTGAAATTTGTAAGAAACAAAATCCAAGAAAGGAGCCATGAATAAAACTTCGGATGTTTATGTTCAGACCAAACATGGCTAAAAAGCAAGGTGAACTAGAGATATCACAAAAAGAATTAGGACTCACACCTTAAACTTAATGGGATCAGAACCTAACTGACACATGATTCAAGAGAAGTATAATAGGTAAAAAGATAATGGAGTAGGAAATACTAGTAGACATTTGTGAGAGGAAGTCTAGGTACAATGTGGGGTTAATGAAGTAGAGATCATTTAGATGAAAATCAATAGAGCCAAAAAGAGAACTCACATGTGATCAGAGCATACTAAATATTGAACAAACAGAAAAAGAATATAAGTTCAGAGAGCAAATTAAATCTGGCATGAAGGAATGATATAATAATGATGGGAAACTTCCATTATACATCACTGGAGGGGAGGGGAAGTTATGCCAAACTTGAGCAGCTAATAATTTCTTAAGTTTTACTTCTTCAAAGGGTGATAACATATAGAAAGCCATTCTGAACTTGATTCTGAACTTACTGATAAGGTGTCAATAACAGGGTATCAACATTGGGGATAAGTTTGTGACAAAGATGAAGAAAGCTGGGAACAGGCACACATGCACGGAATTTAAAGGACAGGTAGCTAAATATATGAAGAGAGAGGCATTTATTAAACACCAGGCATATGATATACTGGAGATAAAAATAAAAAGAAAACCTAGATTATGTATGATTACACTCATGTAGTTTACATTCCAATGGGCAAGATAACATAAAATGATCTACTATGAAAGGAGACAGAAGAATGCCTATGTAGGGCAAAGCAGGAGTAATCGGGAAGAAAAGATATCTGCAGAGTGGTTGAGCTGTGTGTGTGTGTGTGTGTGTGTGTGTGTGTGTGTGTGTGTGTGTGTGTGAAGTACAACTAGAACCCTTCTCTCAGAGTAGACTGGGAAGGAGGGATTCACTGATCAGAAATGGTTAAGAACAGAAAGTTCTCAAAAGAAATATACTTTTTAATTGACCATGTGTTAGGACACAAAAACCTCAAAATCAAATGAAGGAAGGCAGAAATAATAAATGTATTTTTTTCAGATCATGACGGAATAAAAATCACATGCAATATAAGGCCAGGAGAAAATAGACCAAAAAGCAATTGGAAACTAAATAATTTTATCCTAAAGAATGAATGGGTGAAACAGCAAATTACAGACACAATTACTAATTTCATTCAAGAGAATGACAATAATGAGACAACATACCAAAATTTGTGGGATACAGCCAAGGCGGTAATAAGAGGAAATTTTATATCTCTAGATGCTTATTTGCATAAAATAGAAAAAGAGAAAATCAATGAATTGGGCTTGCAACTAAAAAAGCTAGAGAAAGAACAAATTAAAAACCCCCAATCAAATACCAAACTTGAAATCCTAAAAATAAAAGGAGAGATTAGTAAAATTGAAAATAAAAAAACTATTGAATTAATAAATAAAACTAAAAGTTGGTTTTATGAAAAAACCAACAAAATAGATAAACCTCTAGTTAATTTAATTAGAAAAAGGAAAGAGAAAAATCAAATTGTTAGTCTCAAAAATGAAAAGGGAGAACTTTCCACCAATGAAGAGGAA
>JAJPUD010030832.1:0-12905 GCA_023553655.1 Myrmecobius fasciatus | reverse complement strand
TTGCTGCTTTTGGACGAGCGTTTTGGCACCCTGTTTCCCTCCTCTGCATGAGAGGAGTGGGGATGCTCTTTCAGACAAAAGAGTCTGGGCAGGCTTCCCGAAAGAGGCGGCCTTTGCCGGGCTTAGTGGGAGGGCAGAGCCTGGAGGCAGGAGGTGGGGGAGGGCCCGTGGCCAGGCAGGGCAGAGAGCCCAGAGCTGGAGGGAGGCTGGGGGGTGGGAGTGGGGGAATGGTGGAGTAGGGAAATACCACGAGGAAGATGAGGGCCTGTTCTCCAACTAATCCGAGTTCGGATCCTTTTAAGTCAATTAGAGAAAAGTCCCAGTGGTTTAGAGCGGGGCCTGGGGCTGAGGTGACAGCAGCCTGGGGACTCCATTGAGCAGCCGGGGATAGGATGAGGTAGTGGGATGCTCCCAGCCTCCTTCATCCCTCCCGAGCCCTCTCTGCCCTCTCTGGGGTGAGCTTTATCACAGTGCTTGGGGAGGAAAGTGGAGGGAGGGAGCAGGGGCCCCTGCACTCTGCGGGATCCAGATGCTGAGGCCAGAGTCTCCAAGGGAGCTGGGGGCAGAGCCAGGCCCCAGACTTTCACATCCTGCCCAAACAGTGCCCCTCCCCCCCAGGAGTCCCGGGGCCGGAGAGGTTCCCTGGAGAGAGGGAAAGGGTCAGACCAAGGAGGGAAAAAGATGCCGAAGAAGCCTCCATGAAACCCTTACGGACCGGTGTAGACAGAGTAGGGTGGTAGAGATCTGAAAGCACCTTCAAGGTCAAATGGTCCAAAGCTCTTAGTTACAGATGGGCAAACTGAGGCCGAGACAAGTCACGGGGAAAGAGCCAAACAGAGAGAAACTCAGCCCTCAGCTTTGACTCATCCACTTTTAGTCAAGATCGGATCTCATTTCCCAAGTACTCCAGGATCCACTCTGGACCTTTCCCTGGGACTCTGAGGGGGAATGGGGAGGGGATTATTATTCCTCAGTTAAGGATGAAAAGGGGAAGTAGATGGGGCAAAGAGGGCTGGAGCAAGACTGTAGCACGCCGGACTCCGGGGTCCACTGAGAGCTTCTGCTTTCTCCTTATCACAGGGAGGCAGTGCTGGGACTGTTGGACAGCTCTCATTGTTAGCCAGTGATTGTTGCGCCTTCCTCCCCACTTTGGAGGATACAAGATTTCCTGCTGGCTCGGGGCAGCCTCCTCCTTCTGAGAACTTCTGTTCTCCTACTTTCCTCCACTTACAGAATCCTTCCTGGGTGCCTTCTCCTTTGGCTGGCCCGGGGGAGGGATGGCACCCAGGCCCTCTGCCCTTAGGTGTCACCCATTCTCAATGTAGAACTGTTCCAACTTTTCTCCAGCCATAAATAGCCTCAATAAAGTCAGTTTTCAAGTACATTGCCTTAGTGAACAAATATTGGTTTTCTCTCTGTTCCGTTCCTCACCCCGGAAAAGAAAGCAAGTCCTTGTGACAAATAAACACAGTCAAACCAATAAATTCTTGCATTGGCCATCTCCTGGTGCTAGATTCATCAGCTCTTTGTCAGGAAGTCAGGAGCATGGTTCATCATTGGCCCCTGTGATGGATCCAATATCTACAGTGTTATGGTGAGCACAGTGAGTTCTTGCAAGTGCTCTAGAATCATTTGTTGTTGGGTTCTAAGTGGTTCACCTGGTACTGTTCATGACACTTGACAACGATTCATATGAATTTCCCCTGTTTCTCTGTAACCTATTACTCAATCCATTCCCATTACAAGCATTAACACTACTTTGGGACTTCACCCCTTATCCCCCCTTTTCCGCTTTCTTTTTTCTGTTTTTCCACATTCGATCATAAGCTCATTGAGGGCAGCAACAAGCTTTCCTTTCTTTTCTTTTTTTTAATATTTGTGTCTCTAGCACTTAGCACAGCACCTGGCACAAAATAGCTCCCAGCTGCCTCCAGGAGAAAATGTAATTCCCTAATGCCTTCCCCAACCTTGCTGCCACGTTCTCTCCCTTAGCTCACCTTTTCACCCTTTTATATGGTGAAGAACAGGGCCCTCCTTCTGTATGGCACAGTTGTACCAGGACATGGAAGATCCTCCTCAGTTCTGCCTCCTAGAATTCTCTCCTTCAGTCTCAGCTCAGTTGCTGCTGGGAAGGAAGCCTTTCCCAGCTTGCCCCCTTCCTCAGGTCACCCAGAATATCTTTTGTTTGTCTGGAGTCCTGTGCCCTATGGCACAGGACTTGTTTGATAGGTTCTCCATCTAGCAGTTCTTATTAGTTTGGGCCCCTAGTGTTTCTCCTCCGCTTTGTTTGTCCACTGTGGATGGTGAGACCCATTTCTTTCCCAGTGTTGCAAATTTCACTAAGGATGACTTGGAACTTGGTGGAGAGTCTGTTGGCTGAAAATGGGCACTTGGAGATCCGAGGGGAGGGGGAATCTTATCTCTGGAGCTTTATGTGGGGAGGGAGAGGAGGGCTACCCCAGCCTCTGCAGGAGGTTAGTGTCTGTGCTCTGCTGCATCTATCTGGGAGTCTCGTGGCGTGTTGCCTTAGCTTGGACACATCAAAGCCTCCCATGCTGCTGCCTTAGAAGCGTGCTTTCTCTCCACGTTGTGGTTGCCTGGGGTCCGGAGAGGATGTATGACCTTGTGAGGAGAATGGACAAATGGATTTCCGGCCTCAGTGACGATGAGGTACAACAGTGTGACGTCCTTTTTCCCAGGGCAGCATGGGATGGGAAACCTGGGCATGTCGCCCACCTCCCGAGTGCTCAGGTAACTCTCTGAGACTGGGAGAAGAGAAGGGGTGGGTGGGATTGCCTTCCATACTGCTGCCCCCCAACATTGCCTCCTTGTCATTATCTAGCATGGACTCAAAGGTTAAGTCTCCTTTATTAGGTCATGAGCACCTAGGGGGTAGGGCCTGTCCCAGGGATACTTCTGACAGTTCACCTGGAAAATGGGGCTAAGAACACTTCTCCTCTGCTTCTCAAGGTTGTTGTGTGGTCCAGTGGGTAGGGCACGGGCCCTGGAGCTTTGGGGGCAATCCTGCTTCTGCCAGTTCTTGGCTGTGTGGTTGTGGTAAAGCTGCTTACCCACTCTGACTTGGTTTCTTTGTTTTGAAAGGGAGGGTGGACAAGCCCTTTCTCGTGGAGTTGTTGGGAGGATCAGTGCCAGGGAGTATCAGGGTGAGCCCTCTGAGCAGGGCAGCCTCAGGAGGTGCTGGGGGGCTTGGCTCGGTGCTCCCCTAGGACACAGACAGCCCACGTGAAGGAAAATTCCCTTTTCCAAAACAGCCCCTCCCCTCCCACCTGCCTGCTCTGTGCCAGGGAGGGACTGGCACATTGTTAGGCTGCCCCCAGTGGCGGGCATGCTGGCATCTCAGCCCAGGAGAATGCCTGCCCTGGAGCTCAGGGATGAAAGCTTCTTATTCATGTAGGGGTACCATGAGCTCACTGACCAAGGGCCAGATGGAGCCTCAGTGTGCCATTGTGCTTGAGCTCTTCATTTGACATTGGGGGAAACTGAGGCCGAGGGTCATAACCTGACTTACCCAAAACCACACAGTAGTGAGCTTCGTACTGCGCACATTGCACCCACCATGCACACAGTTTTTGGACCGTGGACATACACGCTGTCCTTTGCCTTGGATAAAATAAATGTTATGGGCCCCATTTTTCAGGCCTAGGGTCACACAGTAAGTTGGCAGAGCTGGGTGCTGGACCCAAGTGCTTGCTTGGACTTTGCCTGCGTCTGCCCGTCCCTCCACATGTCCCTCCAGTGTTTTGTCTTTAAGGCCTGGGGCCTCTGCAAGAACCCAGGAGGGACATGTGGAGGGACGGGCAGACGCAGGGGGTGTTGGATCAGGTCCTCTGGGCCCATCAGCTTATATCTCACACCAGAGGCTTGGTGGTCCGGGGCCGCTGGTGGAGGCTGGCAGGGAGCAAGAACAGGGGAGGAGGGATGTTCCATCCCACTCCTCGCCCTCCTTCCTTTCCTCATGGCTCAGGGGCCTGCTCAGGTTGTTCACTCAGAGCCTAGTGTGGTCCAGGCCCAGGGCGGGTCCTGGGGGGTAGAGACACAGAGGCCCCAGCCCCCCTGCATGGAGCTTATAACCCAGGGTCCCAGAGGGAGAGAGAAGAGAGAAAGCACTGTCAGGAGACAGAGAGCCTGGGAAGGCTTCCAGGCCAAGAGATTTAGAGCTGAGAGGTTTGGGGTATCATGAGCTCAGTGCCTTATTAATCAGATGAAGAAACTGATGGCTGGAATATCAGGGCTAGACCTTAGAACAGGGCATGTCAGGGCTGGGAGGGAGCTTAGAACAGGTGTCAGAGCTGGGAGGGAGCTTAGAACAGGGGATGTCAAGGCTGGGAGGGAGCTTAGAACAGAAGGTGTCAGAGCTGGGAGGGAGCTTAGAACAGGGGATGTCAGGGCTGGGAGGGAGCTTAGAACAGGGCAAGTCAGGGCTGGGAGGGAGCTTAGAACAGGGGATGTCCGAGCTGGAAAGGGGCTTAGAACAGGGGGTGTCAGGGCTGGGAGGATTTTCAGAACAGGGAATATCAGAGCTAGACCTTAGACCAGGGGATGGCAGAATTGGGAGGAGCCTCAGGGGCTATCTTGTGTTCCACATGAAGAACTTGAGGCTCAGAGAGGCAGTGTCATTAGGCTAAGGTCACCCAGCTGGGCAGCACTTGTCTGGAGCTGACCTTTTCCTGGTGTCTCTTGATGCTCGGCTGCAGCCCATGTACCGCAGCTTCCTGGTGACTGCAAGGCACCCTTGGGTGCCGATGGCTCCCATCTGATGAGTCAGTGACAGGCTTGCTTTGTGCCTGAGATAAGCAAACTGGAGCCACGCTCCGTTCTACCCATGTCTCTGCCTGTAAAGTGAGGGATGTTCCGCCTTTCCTCCTTTCCTTCCTTCCTGCTACAAATGGGCAGGGAGAGCTAAGGCGAGTGCAGCAGAGCTGAGGGCAGGCCCGGGACAAGGGCAGCTCCCAGCTGTGGAGGATGGCAGGGGAGAGCTGGCTGTAGGGAGCTCCCGGAGAATTCTCCCAGGGAGGGAAGGAGGACACAGCAGGTGCAAGCTGGGGTCCTCCTGGCCCTGAGACGTGGCTGCAGGTTTGCTCTCAGCTGGTGGCTGGGCAGAGCTGGGCCTGTGCCCCCCTGGCTCTGGTCTTGCTGTCAGTGGCCCCTCCCCATACGGGGATGCATGGAGGGCACCAGACAGGAAGTCCAGGGGCCCCAAGGCCTTGGCTAATGACAAGGACAGCTCTCTGGGACTGAGGGGGGGGGGAGGGTAGAACTACTGACCAAGTTCTGTCTTAATGGAAAAGAACGAGCTGTCGCCATTCACAGACATTTTGGAATGGCCCCAAGGGACGCTGGGAGCTTTGCAGACCAAAGAGAAATGGCAGCTTACAAAGTGGGGGGAAGTTGGAGGGAGGCAAGTTTTCATCAGCCCAAGATCATTGGTGACCCCTTTAGAGATGGGCAGGGTGGCCTCCTAGTTGGTCCCAAGATGGGCCTGGAGCCGGGGGGGCAGGTGCCCAGGGACTAATTAGGCTGGGTACCAGCAGAGGCTTTGTAGCTGGGATGTCTTGGGGAGTAGTAAGCTGCCCATCATTAGAGGTCTTCAAGCAGAAGTTGGACAGCTTCCCCCTTGGTGGGATGGTCCAGCTAGGAGGCAGCATGATGCAGGGGGAAGAGCCTCCGGAGTCACGGCTCTGGATTCGAATCTCAGCTCTGATACTTACCTGCGTGACTCTAGGCAAGTCACCTCTCCAAGAAGTCAGTCTCCCCAGATGACCTCTCAGATCTTTTCCAGCTTCCATGAGAAGGCGAGGAAAGAAGCATTTATTAAGCACTTCCTGTATGCCAGACTGTGCTAATAACTGGGCATTTAATTACAATCAGAGTCCATCTCTGCCCTCTTGGAGCTTATATTCCGATGAGGGAAGAGAACCCCCAAAAGGGAACCGAAAAGGAACGGGGATCGGGACAGTACCCAAGCAAAGACCCAGCATGGGGGGCAGGAGAGGTAAGAGCAGAGCCAAGAGGAGGGCCCAAAATGGAGGCCCCAGAAGGAATATACTTCTGGGGGAGGTATGAGGGGGAGGATGAGACCACCACTGTGGCTCTGGCTGGGAGGGAATGAAAGACCACAGAATGGCCACCCCAAATGGATGGAGGGCTTGTTCCACACTAGGAGTTCCCTGCTCCTGGGCCGGCCTCCCTCTGAGCTCTGAGACTCTGGCTTCCCCAGAATCCCTGGGAGCCCCATTGTTGGTAATGTGACCCTTGGGTTTGGGGATTTGGACCCCGGAGCCACATCTGTGGCCAAGGGGTTTTAGTTTGGCAAAGAATAGTTCTAGATGCTCCCTTCTCTCCAGGGACCTTCCCTCTAGAGATCCTGGCCGACAGGGGACTGCGGAAGTCTCTGGGCAGGGCCTGCGGTTCCCGCTTAGCTCTTCAGCCTTGCTCAGGGCCTTGTACCTTTAGTTCCACACACAGTTCTAACAGGCTTATTTCAGGGTCAGAGATTAAGAGCTAGGCAGATTCTCCAGTCCCCCTCCCGGGTTTGGCAGAAGCAGAATCTCTGGGACTCAGGCAGAAATCAAGTAGTGGGCTGCCTCAAGCTACCATATTGTAAAGTGAACATTTGTCATGATGGGACACAGAAAACTATAAATAATGCAGACATAAGAACCCGAAAGTCTGAAGACCTTTGGCTCCAGGGTCTGAGGGCTTCGGGTCATTCAGGCATTTATTAAGTGCCTTCTGTGTGCCAGACACTTTGACCCAACAGAGTAACCTATGATTCTTATGTCCTCTGATGTGGACAAGAAGAGGCAAGTTGTATGAACTTCTCAGAAAGCTGAGATTTCAAGTTTGACAGCAATGCTCATGGTTAGAGAGGCAGTGAGGAGGCTGGCCTCAGAGTCCAGGAGACCCCTTCTGCTCGGCTCATCCTGGTCCTGGGACTCTGGATGCCCCTCTACCTGCTCTGTGCTCCAGGTGACTCTCCTGGACCCTAATTCTGATAGGGAAGGGGCTGAGCTAATATGAGATCTGGGACAATCCTTTGCCAATGCTGGGGGCTGGGCCACATACTCCCCCCCCCCACCCCAAAGCCAACCTTTGTCCTCCTCACGTGGTTGGTTTTGCAGAGTACAGAAGCTTTTCCAGGGAGCTTGCGGCAGTATTTATAATCCTCATTTGAGAGTCAGAGCTCTTACCCAAGGTCCCTAACTTGAGATCCAGGGCTTCTGATGAGTTAGGATGTAGATTCAGAGAGGAGGCACCTCAGAGATTAGCTAATGTACTCACTCCCCCACACTTTCTAGATGTGGAAACTGAGGTTTGGAGTGATTAAGTAGTTTATGGGTCCTTAGCTTTGGAGCTTAGAGATTACCTCCTTTCCTTCAGGCTATAATTAGGGAAATTGAGGAAAGGAGAGGTAAATTCCGTCTCTTTCTATTATGCTGAGCTGCCACATTTAATGAAAGCAAAAAAACCTTTCAAGCTTCTCCTGGCTTCCTTAATGAGTCATTCCCGGTGGGACCTAGAGCCCTTGGTCACCTCAGAATTTACATCAAGGGGCTAGCCTTGGAAATCCTCCATCTGACCCTTCCTTATTATGGAGGAGGAAACTGGAGCTGCAGGAGGCCGAGAGACCATGGAGAAGGTTCAGGGATCCCTTTGGAGGTCAGAATCCTCATCCTGTGATATTTTCAGGCTCACAGGGTTTGCTGTTTGGTTGTTAAGGATCGTTCAAGGAATCTCTCTCCTAATTAGACATTAAGCCGGAGAGCCTTGAGGCAGCTCAGTCCTGGCATATGGGAAGCCTGCTCCCAGGACTTTAAGTAGATGAAAGCGAGGGCCTCATCAATTTTAATCCATGCACTATATTTACACGATGGAGAAACACCGGTTTACAGCAGGTCCCTGGAGGGCCAGGGCCAAGGGCGAGTTCATAATGATATCGATAGAGCGTCTAGTTCAGATGTGGGGGGAGGGCCAGACGCCTAGCTGAGCTCTGCAAGCACTTATTATCAATGGTCATCATCACAGTGTCCTTCAGGCCCCCCAACCTGGCGACATCTGGAGGTCTGCTGTGGCTCTCCTCAGATACAGATGCAGAAGGGTCTGGACTGAGGTCTCACCGAAGAGTCAGAGGAAGCTCCCAGGGAGAGAGCTCGAGAATAAGACTGGCATTCTATGGAGGAGGAAAGCTGAGACCCAGGCTTGTCTTGGACACCAGCTGCCCCAGTTGGGCGCAAGTGAAGATTCCCCATAATTCCATCCAGCTCCCATTTGTCCAGGACGTGGTTGATTCTGAAGCTTCCTGGTGGATTTGTATTATCAGCTTTTGTTTTTAGCATTGATTCCATTCTCCTTCCCTTCCATTATTAATTTTTTTTTCTGAGGCAATTGGAGTTAAGTGACTTGCCCAGAGTCACACAGCTAGAAAGTGTTAAGTGTCTGAAGCTAGATTTGAACTCAGGTCCTCCTGACTTCAGGACTCTATCCACTGCACCACCTAGCTGCCTTGACAAATCATTTTTTTAAGAGGAAGAAGAGATAAAAAAAAAAAAAGAGGAAGAAGAGGGGAAAAAAAAACAAATCAACACACTGAAAACCATCTGGCTTTATGTGTTCCATTTCCCTGGACTCTAACTTACTTTTTTTTTTTTTAAATCAACTAACAAGCATTTATTAAGCAACTATTATGTTCCATTTTAGTGCTGGAGCTATACATACAAAGCTAAAAACATATATGTTTAGTATTGATATTACCCTTTAGCCAGATGTAGCTGCCTTCCTCTCTTTTAATTAGGTCTATTTTTGCTCTTGCTTGATCTGAGATCCTTTTTTTTTTTTTAAACACTTCAGCCGAAGCATAATAGATTTTGCTTCAGCCTTTTACCTTTACTTTTTATGTATCTCTCTGCTTCAATGTGTACACATTGTAGGCTTTTAATTCACTCTGCTACCCGCTTCTATTTTATTGGGAGAGTTCATCCCATTCACATTCACAGTTAAGATTACTACCTCTGTATTTCCCACCACCCTATTTTTTCCCAAGTTATATTTTTCTCTCTTTGCCCTTTCCTTCCTCACCAGTGTTTTGCTTCTGACCACCACTTCTTTCAATTTGCCTTCTTTTTCCACTTCCCCCTTTCTCCTCCTACTTCCTTCTATCAGTCTCCCCCTTTCTCCTTTCCTCTCCTATTACCCTATAGGGTAACACGAATTTCTATACCAAACTAAGTTTTAGTTCCAATTTTTCCCTCCCTTCCTCCCTTATCTTCCCCCCCCCCTTACTCGCAAGCAATCTGATATAAATTATATATGTACATTCATTTTTAAAATATTTCCATATGATTGACTTCTTCAAGGAAAGTGGAGTGAGGTGGTCTTGTATCTCTTTTTTTGGGGCCAAGCTTGGGCAATATTTTTCACATTAAGTTTGGATTGTTTTATGGTGGTGGTAATTACTTCCCCTTGCCCCTCCCCCATTTATATTATTGTAGTTACTTATCTATTGCTTTCCTGACTCTGCTGACTTCACTTTGCATCAGTTCATGACCGCTTTTTGGTGCTTTTCTATATTCCTCATGTTGATCGTTTCTTATCCCACGGGAATATTCCATTACGTCTATGGACCAGTTTGTTAGCCATTCTCCAATCAAGGAGCAAAAGAATTATTTCTAATTCTTTGCTGTTACAAAAAGGATTGCTGTCAATATTTTGATGTCTAGGAAACCTTTCTGTTGTTCAGTTCCTCCTTGTGGTGCATGCTGAGCAGTGGGATTTTGAAGTCACAGAATCTATTTTAATTACTTGACTGCCATTTTTCCACACTTTTTAAAAAAATCAATCCAGGGTTTCTTGATCAATATAGTAGTGTGTCTAGCTTCCTCCAATCCCATCAGCATTGACCCTCCTGTCTTTTTGTCACTGGTGCCAGTTTTCTGATGGGAAGTGAAACCTAAAGCTGGTTTTGCTGTGAATTTCTCCTGTTTTTGATTTGGAGCATTCTGTCGCAAGGTTGGCATTTGGTTGAGAACTCTTTGTTTATATTGATTGACCCCATCTCTTTTGGGGAATACATCAGGTCTCATTGACCTTTTGTAACTCGAAGGCCCAGATCTTTATCAGGGACACTGAATACTAAGATGATCCCTTTGTTTATCATTTCCCTTCTGATGCCAGATGTATTCATTTTGTTTGTATAACATCTTCCCACTTTTACGTAATCAAAATTATCTATTTAATCTTTTGTAATTGCTTCTTCCCTTGTTTGGTTAGGAAGTCATCTTCACTCATAGCAATGAGAAGTACATAGAATGGGATCCCTGTGTAACTCTGGCCAAGAGATTTGATCTTTCTGAAACTCAGTTTTTTTCTCTGTTAAACGAGGGCCTGTCTAGAAGGTCCCCTCCCCTTCAGTTCTTTGCTCCTCTAAAACACCAGGAAGTAGAGCGAGGTAGCTGCTGTATCTTGGGTCAACTTGCTCGTCCTTGTTGAGAGCCGCTGGTGCAGAAGGGAGACTAGCTGCCCGGCCTGTGGAGTTGGTTTCAGCTGTCTCTGCTAGGCCCAGACTTTGAGCTTTGACACCCTGGTTTGTTTGGCCCAGCTTGGTGGTTCTTCCACATACATACCCCACTGAGAGCATTGTGGGTATTCTATTTCCTGAGAACCTGCAGACAAGGAGACTGGCTGTAGACACTTGGCACACCTGCCAGGCTGTGCCCCCAGACCTTGTGAAGGTATCTCCTGCCTCAGGAGGCATCCAAGTCCAGAAGGTGTTGCCAGGTAAGGTCTGGCTCCTGTGACTCAGCAGGCTCCTTGCTGGAGACCAGGCCAGTGTCCTGGCCTGCCCCAGGCCTGCTGAGCTGGGACACAGAAGCCAGGAGATCCAATTCCAAGGGCAGCCAAGGCCGAGGCCTGTCACTGGATCTGCCCGCTTATCTTCTGCCCAGAGACCTAGAAGTAAGAGAAGAAAACAGGCTTGGTTTTATGGGTGTGGAGGGGGGGGAGGAGGAGGAAGAGGAGGAGGGCTGGGCTTGTCCTGAAAGGCAAAGGCCTTCCCCTCTTGGTTGTGTTCACCTGGTCAGGCCTTGCTGTGTCTCCCGCAGCAGAATCCTACCCCAAGTCTTGTCAGCTCACTTCTAGCACAAAGCCATAGGTTCATGTTCTGCCTCTTTGTTAAAGGATAAGGGTCACAACAGGTGCTTAATAAATGCTTGTGGATGGACTAGACATAGTCTTTGTTGTCCTTCTAACAACACATTCGACCGGAGGGGACCTCTATCCGAGAATCCGCAAAACTTTCTTCCTCAGCGAGGCTCAGCCACAGGCTGGCTCTTGAGCCACTTTAGTGTCTGGGGAGATCACTACTCTAGGAGCCAGACCTCTTCCTCTTCCTGGAGTCTCAAAGACCCAGATTCAAGACTTGCCTCTGAGGCTAGCTAGTTTATGAGCTTGGGCAAATGAGCTAATCCATAGCAATCTCTGGAACGCGCAAAGACTTTGCTCCTAAATTACAGAACTCCGGGATCTGGGACAGCAATCACAGAGGCATAATAGCCATAAGATATGGGGCCACTAGACAAGAAGCCAATAATCCCTGCCCTGAAAGGGCTTGCACTCTCCTGGGCTTCCTCTTGCTCCCCTGTGAAATGAAAATAATAATACCTGCATCATGTAGATACCAGGTAGAAAATATTATGGAAATGGCCAGCTTTGATTTCTGTTTGTTGTTATAATAAGGTAGCATTTATGGGTGATTTAATTTAAAAGCTTGAAAAAAATGTGGATACTGCAGCTTCCTGGCTTTCTAAATGTCACCACAGGGCTAGGGAAGGGACTAGGGACCATTCCCAGCTCAGCAAATACATGGATAGTATTACCTCCAAATATTGCAAGGCCTCTTGTGGAAGAGGGGTTGAATTTCCTCCGATCTTAGAGGGCAGGGGTAAGAAGAACTGGCAGAGAGGCAGATTTTGGCTTAGTTGAAGGAAAAGCTTCCTGAATATAGAAGCAAAACTAGAAATGCCTAGTATAGAGGTAGTGAGTTTCCTGTCATTCAAGGCCTTCAAGAAGAAGCTGATTCACCATCTGATAGAATAATGTCAATGGTACTTGTGATCGAGAGATTCCCAAGACAGTTTTGAGGTTTTGTCCACCTCTGAGGGTCCAGGACTCTGGTCAGCCAACTTTACATCTTTAATGGTTGGTGAGAGTCCTTGTGGTGGTACCATGGCATGGTACATGGCATGTAACCAGTCATATATGCAGACTCTTGAGTTCTAAGCTCCCATTCCTCATCAGTGGAAACCTCAGTGTGCCCCCTTGGCTGGTGTCTCCAAGCTCTGCCACATGGGTGGTGGCACAGGATGTGTGATGGAGCTGTCAGTGAGTGACCTGAAGCCAAAGGGCAGCTCTTCTTGTTTGGGGTCCAGGCCTTTTAGAGTGGGAGGGGCCTTTGAAAGTCTCCTGATACAACTCCTTCATTTTACAGAGAAATAAACCGAGACCCAGGAAGCTCGGGTGATGGCCCCTTCCTTCAGGCTCTCTCAGTGAGTTAGAATTCTAGACAAAAATGACTCAGAGGAACTTCTTTCAGAAGTCCTGGTTAGGGTTTTATTTATATATAGAGGGACCTACAAGAGGAGATACTGAGGTCGCCATCAGCTCAGATCTTTAAGGAGGGTTTAAAGAAGACTTAAGAGTATTTTTTAGAGAGAATCCCATCTCAGATGTGGATTGGAGTAAGTATCTGTGAGATCCCTCGAAACTCAGATTTGAGGATACCAGGCTTGAGAAGGTGAACTTCTCTTGCCAAGGAAACATGTGGGAGAAAGAGGTGATGGGAGGGAGAGAGAGAGAGAGAGAGAGAGAGAGAGAGAGAGAGAGAGAGAGAG
>JAJPUD010030831.1:0-12911 GCA_023553655.1 Myrmecobius fasciatus | reverse complement strand
CCTTCCTTCCTTCCTTCCTTCCTTCCTTCCTTCCTTCCTTCCTTCCTTCCTTCCTTCCTTCCTTCCTTCCCCCCCTAACTCCTTACTTGTCAATCTTGTCCATGGGAGCACCCTGGGTGCCAGGGCCACAATGACAACCGTAGCTGCTGAAGTTGGCCAGCCCGTGGGTGAAAGTGTGCAGTCTGATCAGTTCATCCAGCTGGGCTTCTGTGCAGCTCCCCTGGCACAATGCTAGGACAGGAAAGGGAGAGGAGGACAGAGTCTGAATAGGAGGTCTTCTGACCCCTGACCCTGAGAAGGAAAACCTCCAGACTGGGAATTCAGGCCTTAGCCCTCAACTCTGAAGGAAACAAAGACTTGGGTCTTCTCACAGCTATGCACCACAGCAGTCCCTCCTGAGACTCAACCTTTCCATCTGTACAATGGGGAAGGCCTCCTGTTCTTCCATACCTTGCTTCTTCCATAGGTAGGAGGAATGGGAGGCAGTTTAGACTCCAGGGATAAGCTAAATAATTCCACTCAGGGATTTCCACCCACCAAATATGAGCCATCTCCTCATATATTCCATCTTCCCCAGGCTGTGGTCAAGGAATATAAATTCAGTTTTATTATTGGATTGCTCAAAGTAGGGTCCAGAGAAGGAGCTGAAACTAAGGTGGAGAGAACAGGGCTGTTTCCTAGGGCAATGAAATTTATAGGACACTGGGAGCATCATACTCATTCTTTCTCTCCAAGCTTCCTTCAGCAACAATGAAGAAAGGACCATTTCAAGAGTGTGCTACATCCCTCTTGTGGCTGCACCCTGGAGAGCAGCTCTCCCTCCACTCAACCAGTCTTGGGCATGAGCATTCCTAATTATAGTTCTGCCCAGAAACTTGTTGACTAGATAATCTCCCAGTGACTTTGACCTAAAGAGAACCAATTCCTGGATCCATCTTGAAATTAATCTCAGCTATCATAGAGCTGATGTCTGGGAGTGGGATGGGGGTGGGGGCTTTATCTATTGGATAGAGAGATACCCTGGTTATCCCAGCCCACTTTTTTATGTGGTAACTGGAGGGTACTTACCTAAAGCCAGGGCCAGCAGTTGAAGCAAAGTGGGAGCCATGGCGGGACCTCTCTGGAGCTCTGGGACTGGGTGCACTGGGGTGGCGATTGGGGAAAAGGTGTTCCTGTTTGATAGAGAAGCCTTTGAGCTTTTTATCCAAGGCTGGGGCCCCTATCTTTATGTACTGTCCCATGATCCTCCTCCTGCTCACCGCTAATAACCAGTCCTGGGGAGGCCTGTGATTAGGGAGGAAACTACCCTTAGAACATGTGCCTAGAGAGTGGGTGGGAGAGTTCATGGAGTCTGCAGAACATGGAGTCTGGGGTGAGGGGGGGCATCTGTCGCTGTGGACCTTTCTCAGAGTCCTGGCTTCTGGGCCCCCCATTCTGCTCAGGAGAAGGGCAGCATGGCAGGGGTCCCACCTCTCTCCCAGGTGACAGCCCCAAAAGACAAAATTTTGCATGGAGATGAGAATAAGGGGGGGCTGGGGAAAAGACCCAGCTATTTCAGGTTTTGTGGGTCCAGCCGGCTGGTGCCATTAACTGTATGTTGTTGCCACCCACTGCCCTTCCTGAGTGCCCTCTGTGGTGACTGAGCTCATTCTCAGAGCTTGCTCTACACCCCCAGTGCCAGGGCCTGATGCGCCATTGAGCCAATGCCCAGTGATCCTTGGGAAGGGAGGAGGAGAAGGGAGCAGGGGCCCCCTTAGATCCCCTTCTTGAGCCCCTCCTCCAATTCCAATCCACAATCACAACCCATCAGGACTGGAAGGGAACTCTGACAAAAAGGATGATGAGCAGGCTGTTTCAGAGACCTCCAAGGGGGAGAGCCCAATCCTCACCTGGGCAGTCCCTTCCACTTGGGGGTGACTTTCATTCTTAGCAAGTGTTTCCTGATGTCCCTCTGATGGCTAGTGGGCCAGATGGACACAGAGAAACCCAGATAAATGAACACAGAGAACCTTCCCTGCCCAGAGAAATACAAACATGAGCACTACAGAGTCAGAGCCCCCAGATAAATACCGACACCCAATGTCCAACTCCGACTTACACCTGCTGTTCCTGGTTGTGCCCTCTGGGGCCAAGCAGAACAAAGCTAATACTACCTCTTTCAGAGCAGCTAGGTGGCGCAGCGGATAGAGCACCAGCCCTGAGGTCAGGAGAAGCTGAGTTCAAATCTGGCCTCAGACACTTAATACTTCCTAGCTGTGTGACCCAGGGCAAGTCACTTAACCCTAATTGCCTCAGCAAAACCAAAACAAAACTGCCTCTTTCACTAGACATTGTTATTGCTCACTTGTTTCAGTAGGGTTTTCTCAGCAGAGATACTAAAGTGCTTTGCCATTTCCTTCTCCGGTTCATTTTACAGAAGGGGAAACTGAGGCAGTGTTCGGTAACATGCCCAGGGTCACACAGCTTGTAAGTGTCTGAGGCCAGACTTGAACCCATGAAGATGAGTCTTCCTGATTCCAGACCTTGTGCTCTATTACTATGGCACCACTTATTTATTAAGTACCTACTATTTGTTAGGTGACAGGAATAGTTAATTAGCATTTATTAAGTATCTGCTATTTGCTAGGTGGTGGGAATAGTTAGCTAGCATTTTTAAGTACCTACTATTTGCTAGGTGGAGGGAAGTTAACTAGTATTTTAAGTATCTTTTATTTGCTAAGTGGTGGGAATAGTTAACTAGCATTTTTAGTACCTACTATTTGCTAGGTGGTGGGAATAGTTAACTAGCATTTATTAAGTATCTGTTATTTGCTAGGTGGTGGGAATAGTTTACTAGTATTTTAAGTACCTACTATTTGCTAGGTGGTGGGAATAGTTAACTAGCAATTTTAAATACCTACTATTTGCTAGGTGGTGGGAATAGTTTACTAGTATTTTAAGTACCTACTATTTGCTAAGTAGTGGGAATAGTTAATTAGTATTTTTAAGTACCTACATTTGCTAGGTGGTGGGAATAGTTAACTAGCATTTATTAAGGACCTACTATGTGCCAAACAAGTACAAAAGATGCAAAGATAGAAAGAACCCAGAACTATTTAAGCTAGTAAAATTTAAAACTGCATTAAGACTTTTGAAAGACCTTGTATATAGATAGAAATAAAAGAGTCTCTCTCCCTGAGCAGTTCCCATTTGCCTGGGGATAGCAATGGGCACAATCAGGGGGCTAATCCTCATTTTCCACATTTATAGAATGAAGTGGATTAGACTAGCTGATGGCTAGAGAGGCTTTAACCCTCAGCCCTGGGCCGGTGGCCATCGGCAAGTTGGGTTGGGGCCGGATGGGCTGAGAGATGGGGAATGAGTCTCCCACCAGAAGCCCTCGGATGTTCCCTCCCTCTCTCTAGTTGAAGTCATGAGCCAAATAGGAGAAGTTTTCTTCTCCTCAGTGTTGGGATCTTCAGCTCTCAGAATGACTTAAGGGGCCCTGGCAAGGAGTAGGGAAGATCATGGGATGGTAAGAGAAGCTCTTTAGGAGCCAAAAGCCCTGAATGCCAAGTTGCATGGATACATTTTATTAAAGAAAAATATAAAAATAAAACCAGAAGCCAACCACCTACCACTGGGGAGGCTATAGCTTTCACACTTGTTCAGTATCCTCGGCTAGATAAATACAGATGCAGACATCTACAATCCTCCCGACAGTTATACACAGACACCGCCCCCCAGTGCAAAAGCAGGCGTTCACGGATACCCACAGACCTCCAGATAAATATTCACACAGTCACATCCACAAGTGCTTGCACATCATTTGCACAAGCACATAAATAGAATCACGCACCACACACACAAGGAGGGCTGAGCAACACTGACTGGAAGATGCAGGGCCCCCCAAAGTGCTCTGCTGTGGTCCTTAAGGCTGGGCCATCTTAGGCCTTCAGTCCCAACTGCAGCTGGGGCCCTCGGAATCTCCCAGGGACCATGACACCAAGAGAATGTGCCTCAGGTGGGCCCTTTCCGGAGATGTAGCTTCCTAAGCTTGTCTCCATCTTCTCTGGGAGCTGAGACAGGTCCTGCTGGTTGGCCGGTGCCCTCACTCCCTTTCTAGGGCCTGCTGAGGCTTCCAGGCTCCTCGGCCTGGACCCAAAGAAGCGGCGGTAGCCCAGGACGAAAGTCAGGGCCGTTGCATCCAGAAGGAGTTCCAGCATTTCCACGACAGAGAGCACTGAGGAGCCAAACCACAGGCTCCACAGGCTGCCCATGCTTGACAGGAGCTGGGTGACCTAGCGAGGGGAGCAACACAGTCCAGGCACTCTCTCTCCAGCCAAGGTCTGAACAACTGGCCACAGCCTGAAGCTTTGTCCGCTCAAGATACAATCTGCTGCTCAGCCTTTCTCCTCCCGCACCCAGCCCTGCTCCTCTTGGGCCCATTCCCCATATCCTCCTCCCATTCCTCTCATTCACCCATTTCTCCCATGTTCTGCTCTCTTCCCTGTATTCCCTAGCTCAGGGACCCCAGAGTCCAGCCTCCATCCTCAGACTCAACCCCGTTGTCCCTGCTTCCAGCAGGATCCCTCAAGGCCCTCGGGTTTCAGCCTCATTCCCCTGGGCCTTCTACCCAGCCACCTTTGACCTAGCCCCATTTCAGGTCCTACGCTTACCGAATACACAGGAGTTTCATCCACAGAGCGATAATTGAGCTGCTGGTAGAATATGTGGACCTTGGCAACGCTGTTCCTGCCCAGCAGAAAAACCACAGAGGGCTGGGCAAAGGACTGTCTCCCCTGCCCATTGTGTGCCCTTCCCCCTGGCCCCCTAGGTCCCTGGGTCTCTTAGGAGGAGTGCCAGGGCTTAGGACAGAAGGAGCTGAGAGGGGCGTGCTGCCCACAGTCCAGGCAGGTAGGTCAGGCTGGCCACTGCCATTGTATTATCTCACCCCAAACTTACCTCTTGTTCCGAAAATTGTCCTTATCCAGCGTGGACAAGATCCAGTCCTACACAAGAAAGGTTTTGTTACCGAAGTTGTCCTTGGACCCTTAGCAGCATCTCCTCCAGGGGGATGGAGGGCAGTGGCCTTCTGGGGGATGAGGGGGATATCAGAAGTGGGGGAGGGTGGGTACTGCGATGAAGAAGAGCCTGGACCATTTCCTACCTGTGTGACTCTGGGTGAGTCCCTTCACCCCTGCAGGACTTGAATCTGGAACTCTATCTGTCTAATGGAAGGGGGAAGTTGGACTTGGGGGACCTTTGAAGGTCTCTTCTCAGAAGACCCAGGATCCTAAGTTTGTGCTCTTTCTTTTACATTTTACCCACTTAAGTGGGTGTTTCTGTATATGTTTGGAGGTGAGGGGAAGAGAAGCATTTATTAAGATCCTACTGGATTCATTCACTGTACTAAGCACGTTACCAATATTTATCTAATCCTTGCAACAGCCCCTGGAGGGAGGTATTATTATTATTATCCCAAATTTACAGTCGAGGAAACTGAGGCAATCAATGATGAAATGATTCCTAAGGTTATATAGCTAGGAAGTATCTGAAGCTGAACATGAATTTGGGTCTTCTTGACTCTATCCACTGTAGCACCTAATGGCCCAGCATGCTTACGTGTGTCCAGGTGCATGCACATGCATGTACACATGCATGTACACATATATATATATATATGCAAGTATGTGTGCAGGTGGGGTGGTTAATCCCAGTAAATAGTATAGAGGGAGTAAACCTTGGAGATGGGATTTGGGGGATCTTGGAACAGGCTTCTTTGGGCAGGATTTGTTTCTCAGAGGCCACTGAGAAGTTTTTCTGAGTTTTGGGGGATCTCTGGCCCTCCTCCATCCCTCCCCAGCCCCTGGCTTCGGGGTATCTTACCTCTGACTTAGATGAGGGCCATTTGGAGACCCCGGCTGAGAGCTGGTACAAGGATTCCCTATGGAGATACCCATAAGCCCCACCAAGGTTAGAGGGCCAGCACGCACACTGCCTCCTCCCACACCCACACCCACAGCAGCAGCTAACTGGATGCGCTTTCCCTCCCCCCTTACCAGCAGGGCTTGGGGCAGCGGCTGAAGCAGGGGAGCCTATGGGACTCTTGGTTTTGGTAGAGTTTGTAGAAACAGTGACCTAGAAAGAGGAGAGTAGGAAAGTCCAGTGGTCAGCAGTGGGCACCTGTGTGCTGGGTAGGTGTCTAGGACCCTGGGCCCTCTCTGTTCTAGGGTGAGGAAATGGGGTAGGATATGCAAGGTGGGTAAGAGGGCAGCAATAAAGTTATATGAGAGTCGGATGGGAACTGAGACCCTTCTCCTCTGATTGAGTGTGAGATGGGGGCCCTTGGGATAGAGTAAGCATGTGCTAGCTTGAGTGGAGACCCCGAGCCCCAACACAAGGAAGCTAAGTCCTCCAAGGATGGGGAAGGAAGACCCTACATCAGAAGAGAAACCAGTGGATAGAGCCCCAGCCCTGAAGTCAGGAGGACCCGAGTTCAACTCTGGTCTCAGACACTTAACATTCCCTAGCTGTGTGACCCTGGGCAAGTCACTTAGCCCCAATTGCCTCAGCAAAAAGAAAAAAAAGAGAAGTCAATGGGATCAGAGAGGAAACTGAGGCACGGTGTAGGAAGAGCCTCTCTGAAGAGCCTTTGGGAAGAGGTGCCAGTCTCTCTCCCACTTATAACCCTCTTCCTTCCCCTCCCTTTGCCAGGGTGACCTCCCAGGCATTCTGTTCACCCCATGCTGGATGCTGGTTGTAGTTGCAATACTGGGATCCATTCGGGAGGGGGTAGAAGTAATAAGCACAGCCACAAGTCTGGATCATTAGCTCCTGGAAGCAGGAGTGCAAACAAGCCTGGGGAGGGAAGGGGGAGAGGGCTGGTTAGCTGGAGGGCATCTTGGAGCTGGGCTCAGCTGCTTCAGGAGCAAGTTTTCCCCTGGCTGAAGTGGGAGAATGACTGACCTCTCCCTTCTTCGCTAAGGAGACTCCGTCACCCCAGGCCCAGGGCTCTGGGCAACCAGCTGGCTTTCCCCTGCCCGCTCCTCCACTCGAGAGGTCACCTGCCCCTGAGAGGGCCACCCAGCTGTCAGGGAGCACCTGGCATCATTCTGGGTTGGGGGCCAGAGGCTCCCTGGGATTCTGCCAGGGATGCCCGCCATCTTCAAGTATTTGAAGGGCTGCTCTTTGGATGGGTGCTTAGTTTGATCCCCCAGGTTAGTGCCAGGAGCAATGGTTAGAGCAACAGAGGCAGATTTGGGCTGGTCTCCTCTTAGAGGGACCCCAGAATGGCCAAGGAGTGTAAGAGGGAGAGAACTCTCCCTTGCTGGAAGTCTTCAAGCAAGGGCTAGAAGCCCAGCTGATAGTGACACCGGAAAGGCTTTCTTTTGAGGTGAGGGCCGAAGACCCACTGGGATGGGGGCAGGGATTTGGCCGGGGAGGCATGGAGCAGGAGGGGAAAAGCTGATACCTGGGTGGAATAGGCACTGCCATAGAGAAGGTGGACATCCACATCGCCACCATCCTTTGTGCAGTGGTCATAGGGACTCCCTAGCCGGTGCACCTCATCCTGGGGAGACACAAAGGGTGACCCCTCAGTGCCCCAGCTGTGGTTCCCCCGTGCCCAGAGTCCCCCAGCCTTGGTTCCCCTGTGTCCAGAGCTCCAGCTGGTTTGGGGTCAGTTAGTAGGTCACAGGGATAGTGGGGTGGACACGGGAAGTGGGGCTCTGTATTGAGGAGTTGGTACATGACTTCAGAGAGGGCGCAAGAGGGAGGAAGGGGGATGGGAGCTAATCTTAGGGCTGGGGACAGCAGTTAAAATCTAGACTCTGGGTTGAAAGGGGAAAGGAGAGGACACATCCCATGTGAAGCTCCTCTCAGCTGCTGGAAATGCAGTTTCTAAGCTCTGAGGGATCTCAGAGACCACAGGATCATAGATTTTGAGCTGGAATTAACCTCAGAGGCAATTTTCCCATTTTACAGATGAGAAAACTAAGCTGAGAGAACAAGTCACTTTCCCCAAATTACCCAGCTAGTCAGCAGAAGAGCTTTGGGCTCCCTGTTCAGGCCCTCTGCCTCGAAATCCAATATTCTCTGCAATCTGCTTCCACCTTGGGAAGCCATTTTTTCCTGGATCCTCCACCCCCTTCTTGATCTCTGGGGTTCTGACTCAGTTATTTTCCCAGCTTCCTGGCTCACCTCTCTCACAGCGATTGTGGTCTCAGTGCCTGGACGAATGCTGAAGCCCTGATGCTCCAGGAAAGGCACCTGGCTCTGAGCATGGATCATGACCTTGATCCCGGCCTCAGTGGTTAGCAGTGGGAGGTGATTGTTCTGTTCGGCCTTGAGAATGAGGCTGATTCCTGGCAACAAGAAAAGGAAGAGGGGGGAGACAGTTGGCTCAGACAGCTGCAGGGCTATCCATACCAAATCAGACTGGGGGGTTCCAATTAGAGGGCCAGAACCCAGCATTCAAGGCCTTTTACCATCTGGCGCCAATCTACCTCACATTATGGTCCAACCCAAAGGTGTCCGTTGCATTGCCAGAATGCACGTGGCCTAAACCTTTCCAAGTATGGCTCAAACCAGATTCAAATGCAATTGAGAAATACTTAATAAAATAAATAAAAATGTAATAAAGTGGATAAAATTCTATGTTAAAGCCAAATCTTTTTGTGGCCCACAAGAAGCTTTATGGAAGGCTCAGTGGCCCCAATTCTATTGGAGTCAGACATCCCTGGCCGGGCCAAACTGGACTCTAACTGGACTCTATATTTCTATGGAGTCTTTCTAGAGACTTCACATTTCTAGAGTCCCTCCCAGAAATCTAGGCTTCCTTCCTTCTGACCTTCTCACCTGCCTTCCCATACATTAGGGGCTTTTCTTTCTTTTAAGAAAATAATAGCTTTTAGGTTTTCCCTTTTGCTCTGATTTTCCTTTCCCAACATGATTCATAAAGCAATGTATATTAAAAATAAATACATTTAAAAGAAAAAAATAAAATCCACTTAATCCTTTTTTAATCTTTTGCTAAAAAATAGCTTTTTATTTTTCTTTATATTTTTTTAAATAAAGCTTTTTATTTACAAAACATATGAGTGATTTTTCTACGTTGACCTTTGCAAAAACCTTTTTTTCCCAAGCTTTTCCCCTCCTTCCCCCCACCCCCACCCCTAGATGACAGGTAATCTAATACATGCTAAATAGGATAAATTATATGACAAATACAATATATGTATACATATCTATACAGTTATCTTACTGCACAAGAAACATCAGATCTAGAAAGAGAAGAATATTTTTCAAAATTTATTCAACATTCACACTTGCAAAACCTTGCATTCCATATTTTTCTCCTCCCTCTCCATGTTCCTTCTCCCCTGGGCAGCAAATAATCTAATATAGGTTAAACATGTGCAATTCTTCTAAACATATTTTGGGGCCTTTTCTAGAACCACTTCCCATCATTCATCTTCTATTTGATGGAGACCTTTCTTCTTGTCAAGGCCCACCTGCTCCATGTGACCTGCCCTGATCCAATCAGCACTCTCTCTCCCTATATGGGGGAGTACTGGTTCTTGCTCTCCACCTTAGGCACACATTTATTGAATTTAAATAAATTAGAGAGTTTCAAAGCAGGCATCATCATTTTTAATGGGATCCTGGAGTCAGTGAAGTTTTTCCAGGGGTCCCAGGCCACCCCTGCTGTGTGCCCTCCCTTGGTGTTGCCTCTTGCCTATCCAACCTTAGTTTCAGGCCTGCCATAGACTCTGGAGGACCTGAGCCAAGTCCTCTATTTCCTCTGGATCTCCATGCCTTCATCTAGAGATTAATTCTAATCTGTAGTCTCCATTAGAGGGAATTGAATTTTAACAAGGATCAAAGTCTCACCCCCTAATGCTAGCTTCAGGAAACAGCTTCTTACTTATTATCGTAATTTCAAGGTTGGGAGGGAGAAGTATGCCTAAGATCCTTAATTTATCATTTTGTTCCATAGGATCATAAATGTAGGATTGACCTAGAAGGCCATTTGACTCAACCTTATCATGTGCAAACTGATTCCCGAAAAAGTGAAATGACTTGTTTAAAGATGGTAGAATTGGGATTTAACTCTAGGCCTCTGATCATTGATTCTACTCTTTGCATTCTTTTCCTCTGGGTTAAGGTCAACTGTGCTCCAAGGGGTGCATGAAAGAGCTAGCGAGTCCTATGTATTTTCTTAGTACACCAGTTCCTCAAGCTCTCCAAATTCCCTCTGCTTACATCCCCACGGTAGGCCTCTGCTGACTTACTGTGGGTGAGACCAGGCCTGCTGGCTTCCCTCTGCTTACATCCCCACGGTAGGCCTCTGCTGACCTACTCTGGGTGAGACCAGGCCTGCTGGCTGCCCTCTGCTTACATCCCCACGGTAGGCCTCTGCTGACCTACCCTGGGTGAGACCAGGCCTGCTGGCTGCCCTCTGCTTACATCCCCATGGTAGGCCTCTGCTGACTTACCATGGGTGAGACCAGGTCTGTTAGCCCTCCAGAAGTTGTTCATTCCCCAGCTGTTGAAGGTGTAACAGCTCCCATAGATGGGGTGATGGAAAATCTCAAACTCACTGTGGAAACCAAAGAAGTCAGTGTGAGTGATCCTCAAATGAGCTGGCCTGGGGCCCTTGTCTGTTCTTCCCTTGCAATCACTGGGCACCCCCTTAGCCTGGCCTCAAGTTCTCGGTTCATCTGATTTCTTGGATTTAGGACTAGAAGGGAGCTTAGCAATTGTTTAACCACAATATCAGGGCAACTAGGTGGTGCCATTGATAGAATGCCTGGCTTGGAGTCCAGAACACTCATCTTTCTGAGCTTTCATCCAGCCTCAAATACCTACTAACGCTGGACAAGACACTTAACTCGTTTGCCTCAATTTCCCCATCTGCAAAATGATCTGGAAAAGAAAATGGCAAACTACTCTAGTATTTCTGCCAAGAAAACTCCAAACGAGGTCATGAAGAGCCTGGCACATGAATGAAACAAGTGAATAACAACAATCACCACAATATCACCTGGTATGGACTTACTGAAGGAAAGGACTTTTGATATTAAATTTTGCAGGGGGAGGGAAGGGGAACTGAGGTCATCCAGAGAAGGGACTTGCCCAAGATCACGCTGGAAAGAAATGACTGAGCCAGGATTCAAACTTTTAGTCTCCGGACTCTAAATTGAGTGTTTTGTTTCACACACACACACATACACACACACACACACACACACACACACACACACACACACACGTATGGAGCAGCCCAGGACCAGATTTCCCAGGACTTGCAGCCTCAGGTTCTGTCCCTCGCTTCCCAAGACCTTGGAATGTCCCTGTTTGGCAATTCTCAGCCTTTAGTCTGGGCAGCTGTGGCCTGAGGATGAGGGGGAATTGGCAGGGGTTGGCTGGGAAGGATTGGCTCCAATCCTCCCTCCCTCCTCACTGTCATATATATCCTGCTCCCCTTCTGGCTTCTAACTCTTCCCTGGATGCCCTTCATCTGTCTCCTGGAATAATATCACCCACTCCTAGTCCCTCACTACTCCCCTTGCCCCAGCCCCACTGTTCCTGATAAGTTACTCTAGTATACGAAACACTTTTCTCTGGCTTCTTACTTTCTAGGCCCCACTTCTGGTGACCCCCCTGTACCTAGGACCTTACTATCCTCCCACTCTGGTTTATTACTCATTCTGGCCACCCCCTCATTCTATGCCCCCTCCCTGCCAGCTACCCTGTTCTCCCACCCATTCTGAGAGCCTCTCCCAGCCCTCTCAGGCTCCCCTTTTCTCCAAGCTTCCAGACCTCAGTTCCCCTAAGGATTCAGTTCCCCTGAATCCCCTTTCTCAGTGCAGACAAGCTCCCTGGTACAGCTCTCAGAGCCCTTCACTCTAACCCTTTGCTCTAATCCTTCCCTCATCTCCTGATGTCTTTTCCCCTCATCACTTCTGCTAGTACCCCCTCCCAGTTTTCATTGTCCTCCACCTGTAGACTGGCCCTCGTTGTGGGATCCACCATCGTTCCTGAGAAGTTCTCCCCACTTTTCCCATGCCCTCATTATCCCCTCCCCCATTCTCCTGGTCCCACCCCCACTGGCCCCCTGATACTCACTGCTTCTGACAAGCCTCTTCATTATAGCAGCAGCTGAAGATGAAGTTGCCATCATGGTCTTCATGGGATGTCTCATTCTGGGGTGGCAACAGGGCCATGATATTGATGAAGTGGAACTGATACCACTCTTGGATGGCTGCCACCCCAGAGGAGTGGGCGCGGTAGAAGCAGTCACCACCTGTGCTGTTACACTGTGGTGGAGGACAGAGATGTCAGGTGGCACCCCCTGGGATTGAGAGGCTCTGCCCCTCACCTGAACCTATCCTTCTGCCCAGAAAGGCCTGCAGCCAATGGATATTGCTACAGATACAGCCACGGAACTCTCACCCACCTGGCGTCCTTAGCATCCCTTTTCCAGTCAGCCTCACCCCACCTCTCTGTGAGGCAATGGGCTTCTCCTATCCTGGTCAGCTGGTTTGTTTACCCCTAGATATCCTTTATACCCACATAAGCCTGAGTGTCCTGTTCATATGATTCTCTCTGTGTCTGCCTCCATTAGTTCTGCATGGAAGCAAGTGGAGGCTGTAGACTTTGAAAGTTTCTTGATAAGAGGCAGTGTGGGACAACAGAAAGGGAGTGAGCTTGAAATTAGAGGGCCTGGGCTCACAGAATCTCTGAGTTTCCAAATTGATAAGAACCTCAGAGATCATGGAGGTCAGCCCATACTTAAGCAGGAATCCTTTCTACATCACAACTGGTATTTGATGTGCATCCCAACGAAGCTTCTTCCAGCTTGTACTGGTGAAATTGATGTCTTGAACCCAAATGTCAGACTTTACATTTATCCCCAAGGCATTTCA
>JAJPUD010030830.1:0-12911 GCA_023553655.1 Myrmecobius fasciatus | reverse complement strand
TCTCTCTCTCTCTCTCTCTCTCTCTCTCTCTCTCTCTCTCTCTTTCTCTCTCTCTCTCTCTCATTCTCTGTCTCTGTCTCTTTTTCTCTCATTCTCTGTCTCTCTCTATGTCTATCTCTCATTCTCTCTCTTCTCAATCCCTCTCTCTATCATCTCTCTCTCTTTATCTCTGTCTCTCCCTCTGTTTCTCTGCTTGTCTCTCTCCTTACTCTGTGTCCTCTCTCTGTATCTGTCTTTCTCCTTCTCTCCTCTCTTTCTGTCTCTCTCTTCCTCCTCCCTCTCTCTCTCTGTCTCTGTCTGTCTCTTTCTCTCTCCCCCTCCCTCCCTCCCTTCCTCCCTCCCTCTCTTTCTTTCTCTCTCTCTCTCTCTCTCTCTCTCTCTCTCTCTCTCTCTCTCTCTCTCTTTCTCTCTCTCTCCCTGTCTCCCTGTCTCTCTGCCTCTGTCTCTGTCTCTGTCTCTGTCTCTCTGTCTCTGTCTCTCTCTCTCATACACACACACACACACTCACATATATCCCAAATAATAATACCTTCTAACTCAGCAGACAATACTTACTTCCTATGTCTTTTCAAATCACCCTTTACTGACAACCCTAGTAAAAACAAGTTGCTACTCCTGTCATTCTCCAGGTGCCAATCACACCCTGGGAGAGGCAAGCTGGAGTCTGCTCAGCCTCATCTGCCTCCAACAAAATCACAAGCTAAAGTATGTCTGTGGAATCCTCAGAGTTGGTGATAGTGTAGAAAAGAGGAAGAAGGACAGCTTGTTTTTCAGATCCCAGCTGGAGTCTGCATGGCTGCGAGTCAGAGACATCATCTCTTGACTTGTAAATGGAGAAAAGTTGATATGAACGTCACCAAGACAGGATAAATATGGAAATGCACAGTGTCATTTTTTTTTTCTCATTTTACTGAGTTGCTGCTCAGAATATAACCAAATTTTGGCTCAATTCCTGTGCAGTTGTCTCATGTCATACCACATCTGAGGGTGTGGGGGATGTCTTGGGATTGGGCCGACTTGAGGTTATTTCACTTACCCCTGGTTTGTGCCCCATTCGTTCCGAATACAGAGATGCTTATGTACTGGATCTTTCATGTATCCTTCATAGCAAAGGCATTCCCCTTTGAAGAGAAAAGGGAAGAGGAAAGAGAAACATGAATGAGTTCATTAACACTCTGGACTTGTACAAATTAATACAAAGTGGCCAGATTTAAGTCTGCCCATTACAACAATATGAATGGGTCATGAATTCCATCATAATACCCCACCTCCCAGCAGACAGAAAAGCCACATTGCAAAAGGAAAGGAAAGAAAAGTCACAGTGACTTACAATTAACTTGCCCATCCCTCCCACTTTCAAACAAAAGATAATAATTACTGGTCTGCATGCTTAATTTAAAGGGAACTACCCAACCTTCTTTTCTTCTTCCTCCAAGAAAATCAGTCTTAAATATAAAATGAAGTTCAGTAATTCTTTTGCAGCTGGCACATGAGGTTGATCATCAGTAGATCTGACTGTTATCCTTCTCCAATATAAGCTTCAATATCATCACATTATTTTTAGGATGTTAACATATAAAATAATACCTGACCCGTTAAGCTCAGTGCAAATAGTAGGCTCTTTATAAGTGTCAATATGCTAATGTAAGAGTACTGATTTGCAAAAACATCCTTGCTCACTTATGATTAATCTCCATGGTACCCATCACCACTACAAGAGGAACCAAGCCCACCCATTTCCAAGTTTTTAACCCATTCATTTGTTTGTTAGGCAAACTGAAAGACAAAAAAGGCATGAGGGGACAAGGAGTCAAGGACTTCCTGTTTATAAACATTCTTGATAATCCAAAGGCATCATGCACCAGTAGTATTTAATTTTATTTTATTATTTATTTATTTATTTATTTTTTTTTTTTTTGTGGAAAGAATCCCCTTCAAAATGGACAATTAGAGGAATTTAAATAGTAAGTTTCAAGAAATAAAAAACATGTTTCTAATTTTTATCTCTTCTAAGGCTTTTAGTATAGTCGTCTATACAAAGTAAGTGCTTAATACATGCTGAACTAATATAGAATTAGAAAGATGTAAACAAATATTAATATGAGTTTGACAAGTGAAGCTACCACATAATACATGGAGTGCACAACTTTTAAAACACAGAAATCAAGACAAATGAGGTAAGCTGGTTCCACAACATGGACAGACAAGGGCATCATTCTTAGATTATCAGTCTGGTTCATTCTTTTACTAAAGAACTGGCCCATAGGTTCTGATAGAGCAGGGCTGGAAATTCATTCAAAATCCCCTATTATATTTTCTCTGATCTGCATACTAAAGAAATTTTGCTCCGAGATTATGAAGAATTGATACAGAATGGTAAGTTTGTTTTTTTTTTTTGTTTTTGTTTTTGTTTTTTTTTTTGGAGTGTATAATAACTTTTGGAGGAGACCTTAAGGGCATATAACATATAGTGTTATAAAAGGTAGACATACATTCCAAGCTTCATGGGTATCTGTGAAATCTTAAAAAAAGAGAGAAAGGTCTCCAGTATATTGAATGGTAACTCCTCAGTGAAAGAGCAATTAAAACAAAGAGTACAAAACCACATAATTTATTAAGGAAGTTATAATGAACGATCATATCAGGCATCTTTTGAAGTATTGGAGTAATTGACTGGGGATTATTTTGTCAATAGGCTAGTCTTGATTAAATCCATAAATTCCAAATTTAAGCATTATGGAGTGAAAACTTCAAATGGTGAGCTGATAATTCCATAATAAAGAGATGCAATATAGGTCTAAATTAGGGAATCAGATGTTTTTGTTTGAAGTTTCATTTTAGGATTCAAACTCAAAAACAAACCTGACCAAATAAATAAATAATACCAAAATGATATTATCATCTAATTCATCAGTTCATAAAAAGTAAAAAGATAAAGAAATCCAGCAAAGATAACTTCTAAGGAAAATGAGGAAGAGTAGAAGAGCTAGGAGATTGGGTAGAGAAAGTGTTTTATTCTCTGAATTTAAACACTTTGTTTCCCAGGAAGCTTGGGTCTTGTAGTTTTGCTCAGAATTTACTTTCTCTTACTAAAAACAAAACAAAACACAACACAACAAAAGATCCAGACAACTAAGTCAATTATGACTTGTTCCAAGGTGTCCTTCCTCTTGGAAGACTGTACTTTACAGAATGTAAAGGCTGAAAGGCATTTTCTTAACCATTTATTCTTACCCATACATAAAAAAGAAATATCAACATAAAATATCCGATAGGTGGTCATGATATTTTAGAGCTATATTCTTATGATTCTATGTAGCAATATTTGTTAAATTTCTTCCTAACATTA
Source organism: Myrmecobius fasciatus (assembly GCA_023553655.1). NCBI lineage: Eukaryota > Metazoa > Chordata > Mammalia > Dasyuromorphia > Myrmecobiidae > Myrmecobius > Myrmecobius fasciatus. The sequence goes on along the minus strand of JAJPUD010030830.1, from coordinate 9,562 downwards.
AAAAAAAAAAACAGAAAGTAAATTGAAGATGGTATCCATTTTTACTGAATCACCCAAGGTGAATGGATGTGTGACCCCTTAAAAATCTCGAAGCACCAATGGATTGCTGAAGCACCATAGCAATGCTTGAAAGGCCACATGGCATAAAGGAAAAGGAAAAAAAAAAAAAAAAACACATGGTTGCAGAATCACAGAGCCTGCATCTTAATCTCAGCTCTTCTATCTACTAATTGGGGATCTAGATTATCAATTCAACAATTTTTTCTTTCATTTTGAAAAGCGGGATATTATTATGATATGTCATATTAACTAATTTATTGTTTTATCAAAGACAGTAATGATTTTGAAAGTGCTCATAAGAGAACTCAACTCTACATTGGACATATATATATATACATACATATATATATATGTATGTATATATATATATATGAACAAAAATGGAAATAAATACAATGTTTACTGAGAAAATAGCCTAAGGAACTGAGAGATTAAGTAACCTGTTCACTTAGTAGTGTCAGAGGCAAGATTTGAACTCAGTTTCTTCTACTTCAAAGATTGGCTCTCTACAGACTACACTATGCTACACTCCTCAAAATTTTCCAATCTATATTGTTGAAGGGAATTTCCAATCCTGGAGTTCTTCCTTTGGACTGAAGTCTACAGCAACAAATGAAGACAACCATATGAGAACACGGGTAATACTTGATATTATTATTGTCATTGTCATTTATGTATTACAATATTTTAATATAATATAATCATTGTTATTAATATAATTGTTGTTAATGCTCTCTATTCCCTACTCCTTCTCATTTTGGTGGAGGTGGGGAAGGCATCATCCATGGATGCAGAATATGTCCTATTTCTTTCCTTTTTCTTAACACAACAAGAAGTCTTTATTATAAGAAGGGCTCCTTTGAAGAAAGGAAGATAGAGAGAGAAATCAAGACAATGTAAGAATAAAAATTATTAATAAAAATCTATTCCAATAATAGAGGATTAAAAGTTACTAATACAAATCTATTCTAATAATAAAGGATGGTACATTCATGTACACCTCATTTTTTTTTCCCTGAGGCAATTGAGGTTAAGTAACTTGCCCAGCTAGGAAGTGTTAAGTGCCTGAAGTCAAATTTGAACTCAGATACTCAGGACTTCAGGCCAGGTGCTCTATCTACTGTGCCACCTAGCTGCCCCCTCACCTCAATTTTTTTAAAAGCTATCATCAGTGTGATTTCTGGAATTGGCAGTCAGGAGACCCAAATTCAAGTATTTATCTGCAACATCAGCTTTTTTTTCATGGTCACAGTTAATTTACCTATCTAAGCCTATCTGTAAAACTGAGACAATAATCCCAACTCTTCTGATTGCTGTGAGGGAAGTGATTTCTATATCTTGGAAAGTTCTGTAATCAGCATTTTATAAGAACTTTCGCAATACATCATTTCTTTATCAAATGTTTAGAATTTGCACCTCAGGGACAAACCACAAAGACAAGGAAGATGCAACTTTCTCTCTAAACTGCTATTTTCAAGGCCAAGAAACATAGAAGTCTCTCTCTCTCTCTCTCTCTCTCTCTCTCTCTCTCTCTCTCTCTCTTTCTCTCTCTCTCTACCTACCTATCAGGATAAATGTTCACAAAAACAAAAATAATGAGAAAAGCTGAGCTTGACAGAGCACTTAAGGTTTGCAGAATCATTTACATTTCTTGTCTCATTTGACCTCACTACAGCCCCTTGAATATAAGTTCAACAGGTAGAATTGTTCCCATTATACAGAAGAGGGGCACACAGTAAATATTTAAAGGCAAATTTGAAATTAAGCCTTTCTGACTCAACATTCAGTAACCTATAAGGGAATACTTTAGATCAAGGCTTCTTAAACTTTTTCCATTGGTGATCCCTAAGTCCATAGGCATACAAATTAAACTCTAACTGATAATAATCATAATTTCTTAACTACTACATTCAGTTTTGAGACCCCAAATGGGTTTGGAACCACAGTTTAAGAAGTTGGGGTTTAGATTGACCTCTCTGGAGGACCTTATCTCCGTTCACAATTCAACTTTGATGGAAGAAGGTTGTAAGGTTTCACCACCACCCTTCAAAACCAGTTCACTCAACTCCTACTTTTAAAGAAGTTGAGAGGAAAGGTTGTCATGGTAACCAACTGCTAAATCTTGACTTTGAGAGGGGCTTTCGCGCATGCACAGGCTTTGATTGTTAGCTGTGAATTTTAAAGGCCCCACAAGGGTGTTGGATGCCCTCCGAAGCTAGAAGTGTTACAGTCTCTGCATCTGCTGCGACAGATGGTGGTGAGCATACGAAGCGCTGACTCTGTGGAGATGTACACAGGAATCCAACGGAGAAACGTGTCACTGCTACAGAGAAGTACCAAACCTAGGTAGAGTCGGAACTGTGAGAGGCAGTCAGAGGCAGGGGTATTGCCAGAAAGTAGGAGTCCATCAAGAGATGCATAGGGCAGGAACACGGGACATTGATGCTTGATGTCCTCCGGCTCCTCATGACAAGTTTCTCTGTGTTCTTAGCCAACTTTTTTCCATCCCATGGATATAGAGAAAAAGAAACAAGCTAAAACTGAGCCTTTATGTATTTAATGATGTGAATTCCCCAATGGATCAAAATTTGTTGAAATAACCTTTTTCTAGAGGAAGACAGAGTCTTGAGTGATGGCTATACTTTTAAGAGAAAACATGGAATAATGAATAGTGGACTGAACATAGAAGTAAGGAAGACCCACATTCAAATCTGATTTTAGATTCCATCAGCTGTGATCCTGGACAAATCACTTAATCACTCTGTGCTTTAGCTGCCTCAACAGTTACACCAAGAGTTTGAACATAATGACATCTTATATCCCTTCAAGGTCTAAATCTTTGATCCAAGTCAAGAATTTTGTGCCCCATAGTTCCTTGTTTAAAATATGAGAGGAAGCAATTTATCTAGAAAAGAAGTCTTCAAAAGACTGAAAGCAATTAGCCCATTTTGAGCTGAGTGATGGATCTTAGAAGCACTAGCTTGAGTTGGCCTGGAAAATCATGTTCCTCCCCAAAAGGCTGCTTCTCTTGGCCTAAGATTGGGTTATTTTGGCCAGGCTTTGTAGAGGATCCATACATAAGCAGAGGTGCTAAGGCCTCCCAGCTCATCACATGGCAGAGAAGGAGCTTACAAATTGAGTAGAATGAGAAAAATGGTTATAATCTGGAAATGACTATTCTTTCTACAGATGAAATTTCCACCTTTAAAAACCAAAATAAAAACTAAGACAGAGGGGACACTCTGGAAGTGAAATAAGATATACAAGGTAAACTTTCTAAAATTAGTTTGGATTTCAAACTCCAAATCTCTGTCATTCAGTCAAGTTAGAAATGTGTGCTAGAGTTATGAATCTGGGAGGGACTTAAATTTGCAACTGGAGAGGATGCTTTTGCAGTGAGAGGAAAATATACTTTGAACCTCAGATTCTGAGAAGTCCTGGTTCATTTAAATAAATAAAAAAAAACAATTCATTTGTCTTCAAGACTCATCCACAACATGGAACATTATCTGCTTTTGATTATAGCACCTATATGGAAGGTGGAAGCCCATTCAAGAGGAATTATCCATAGGTTTATCATCTATTCCATCCTTTCTCCCCCACCCACATTTTGAAAATATGGACTGTTGGAGAAGGTTTGAAATACATGATGGCAACCTGAGAGAAAGAGACAGGTACAAAGATCAATTTATGGATAGAGAAGACTGTGAATCAAGAATTCAATGTACATGTAGCCCACACGTAAACAAGAAGGGAGAGCAGGATAGCCTTCTCTTCATTGCTCATTTGGCTAGTTCTATGTCTTCTTGGTTCATCTCTATCATGTCCACATAGCCCAGTTACCTTGCTCACTAACATCCCACCTTTTAAATTTCTTTTTTGTGTGTCCTCTTTGCCCATTAGGTTATAAGCTCCTAAAGGGAAAGCACTGTCTTTCTTTTGTATTTATATTCTCAGTGATTACTATAGTGCCTCACAAATAGTAGGAGTTTAATAAATATTTCTTGATAAATAAATATTAATTGACTGACTGTGTCTCCCACAAGACTTTTATCACTTTCAAGTTTTATCAACTCTATTTCAAAAGGAAACAAAAGTCCAGAAACTCTTAGTCCCTTAGTTACCCACGTCGGGCCAAATGTGGAGTGGCTGATTTGAAGAGTTGTCTCACTTTTTATTTTTATATTTTTAGTCCATTGCAGGGGGAACTTAGTAGGTAAGTATTAAATATTTGTTGCATTGGTGTCATTTTCATTATCAGTCTATATTTCAATATCAGAAATTCACATAAATGCTAGCAGGAAATCTGGAAGGAAACTAGCATTGAACAGCTTCATCAATTATTGTTGTTCAGTATTTTTGTTATTATTGTTGTTGTTATCAGACACTTTGTGATGCCATTTGAGGTTTTTTTCCTATAAAGATAGTGGAGTGATTTGCTATTTCCTTCTTCAGCTCATTTTACAGATGAGGAAATTGAGGCAAACAAAGTTAAGTGACTTGCCCAGGATCACAAAACTAGGATGTTTCTGAGACCAGATGTGCACTAAGGAAAATATCTTTCTCACTCCAGTTTCACTTTATCCACTGTGCCATCTAGTGCCACCATTTATCAAGTACCTCATCTTCTTGGCACTGGGGATGCAAATAAGCTTTTTTTTAAAAGAAGCTTACATTCTGCTGAGGTGATAGGACATGTTCAAAGATAAGTTAATGTAGGCTATAGATGAAGCAAAAGTAAAATAATGGGAATGGAGTACCAGTGATGAAGGGAAATAAGAATAGTCTTTTGAAGGAGGTAAAACTGGAGTAGAGCCTTCAAAGGAGGTAGAAGTGAGGAACAAGAGCATCTGAAGAACAAGGGAGGGCTTCTGCAGAGCCATGTAGTTGGAAGTTGGAAGCCCATGTATGAGGAACAGAAAGTGGAATAGTTTGGCTAGTGCATGGAGCATGGGAGGAGGAGTAATATAGCATAATCCTGAATACATTGCCATGTTGGGAAAGACTTAGAATGGTTAAAATAAAAATAATAGAGTTTATCTCAAAAGCAATGGGAAGCCACTAGTGGGGAGCCCTCGACGCTTTAGGAATACTAATTTGGGACTGAGACTGAATGGGGAAGCCCTGAATAAAAAAGAGCAAACTTAGAGAGTTAGTGATAAGAAAAAAAGAGAACAAATTTTTTATTTCATTAGTGTAAGGAACTTCGGTGGATCAACTTTTCCTGGCATCTATTCTGCAACTTGTAAAGAGCTGTATAGAGACCTGAGAGCTTAATTGAGTTACTCAGGTTCACACATTTCGTATTAGAGCAGAATCTAACTTTTTTGGACAGACTGAGTTTAAGATACCTCTGCAAGAGAGAAACCTATCAGACATACATTTTAGAGGTACAATAAGAAGAATCCATAACTTGGAGCTTATCATATGACATAGGTAAGAAGATTCCTTGTTCTTAACCCTAAGTCTGCACCCGATTCCCTAATATCCCAACTTCTTAAACTGTGGTTTGCAACCCCAGAGAGGATCCCATAAATTATGATTTATTACCAGCAAATGTTTGATTTGTATAACTATTTTGTATATCCATATGCTTGAGGTCACGTTAAAATTTCTTGGGCAAAAAGCCATTGCAAATGGAAAAAGTTTAAGTAGCCCTGCCCAATCTGATTTCAGAAGGTCTTTCATCTCTGGAAATTACTCAGTGGTGTCTAGCCATAACACAGTGGGAGGGTAAGCTTGACCTTTACTTCCTTGACTGGGAGACAGTGGGAACTGGTGAGTAAATATTTACTCAATCTTAGGCTGATCTAGGAAAGGACAAATGCTGAAAGATCCCAATCTCAGAGAGGGCTCCTCTCTAGCATTAGCATTCTTCATCTATTCCTAAGACACACTTGATTTTGGCTGAGAAAGCACATGACCCAGCACAATGGCATTTCCAAAGAGTGCTGGGAAGATTGCAAAAATAAGGCTGGATTGACTTGCAGCCAATTCCAACACTTGAAAGCTATAAGGGAATGGGATCTGTGATGGAATGTGGGAGGCGATAAGTTTTTTAGTGACGAGAGTGTGGGATAACCATATCATCTATCTCATGTGAGGAAAGAGACACAGAAACCCTTCATACACACACACACACACACAAGTACATGTATCTATGTATGTATATATCTATGTGCATACATGTTCATAAGTGTGTATAATCTCCCTAGCACCTCTCCCAGCTGTTTTCAAAAACTGTGATAATTCTATGTAGTTCTGCTACTGGAAATTGGGTCCTTATTTTTAGATTCCCTCTATGGCTTTCTGGTTGGAAATGCATTAGTTGCCAGGAGACTACAACGTCATTGGCAGGGGAGGGACTTCCCAAAATCATATTCAAAAAGCATTGGAAATTTTCCACCTGAGTGAAAAAAAAATGTGCTGATGTGAGGGTCTCATTGCAGATCATCATATGGAAACTGGCATGCCCACACTGAAAGAGGGAATGCAATGTTGCCTGGATTTTAGAGTGAAGTGGAAAGATCCGATTGGATGCCCAGAGGCTTTTGATGTGGAGTTGGTTTTATTACCTACCAGCTCTATGACCTTGGAACGTGACAGTCCGTCTGACCCTAAGTTCTTCCATCTATCAAATTAAAAGTTTAGCCTGGATGATGTCCAAGACACTTTATAGCTTTAACAGTTTATGGTTATCTCTTTCCTTCTAAATGCTCCCCAGAGTTGGTTGATTTTGATAGGATTCCAGTTCCTCTAAGAAATGTCCTTTCAGAAAAAGACCCAGAGAAATCAGAAAGATTAACAGGAACAAGAACTTGGTGGAGAAGGACTTTACTTCTGGACTGTACTTTCCTCTAGGTTTCTAAGACTGAACATGCAAAGTGACTTTTGGGCATGGTGAAAAATCCATCTGTTTAGTCTGGCATTTTCCTGATGGCGTGGGAGAATCAGCAAGATGATTCCCACAAACGGAAGTTTTAAATGCCGTACTTTTTATTCCATATGGGGACCAAGATTCTCTACAATGGGTTCATTAAAATTGATTAAATATAGACATATCCATCTTCATCTAGCCCTAAGAGATACACTGATACAAGTATATAGCTCCTCAGGGATTATATGGATAGCCAGCCACAAAGCCAGGTGGCTACAGCATTAAACTACAAGTCAAGAAAATTCTATATCTGAATTCTGCCTAATGTGACCCTAGTCAAGTCACTTAACTTTCAAATCCTCAATTTCCTCATCTGTAAAATAGAAATAACAAAAATATATTGCAAACTTATGAGATTCAAATAAAATTTATGTGTGTATACACACATATATACAAATACACATATACGTTTATATATACATACACAAATATAAATATATGTCCATACATATATATGTATATTTGTAAACCTTAAAATAATAGAAGTTAGTGATGATGATGATGATGATGATGATGATGACGATGGCCATTTCCTTTTCAAAGTTTGAACACCCTATATAACATCATCACCTCTCTATGCACAAAATTAATACATGTTCAAAGATCTTTCATTTTCCTACATTCTGTTTCTAAGAAAGGACCTCAGACAATCTAAATATGGTAGTATTAGAAGTGACCCTAGAGCTAACTCACAACTCCCATCTAAAACAAAAATTCCCCTCTATAATTTCCCTCCAGTAAGAAAGATTCCACTATCAGTCATAAAAGTCTGTTATATATTTGGTAGTTGTAATCATTAGCAAGTTATTCCTTGTAGATTTAAAATCTATCCATCTGAAAGTTTCACCCACTCTAACTTGTTCTTTCCTTTAGAGACAAGCACAAGTCTAATCTCTTATACATGATAGTCTCTGAAGTGTTTGAACACAAAGATCATGTTCCCCCTGAGTCTCTTCTTCAGGTAAAAAAAAAATCCCCAGTGGGATTTAACCAATCCTCATATGGCATGAACTCAAGGACCTTCCTAATTCTGTTAACTCTCTTCTGGACAAATTCCAACATAGCCATATTCTTCTTCAAATGAGATACCCAGAACTTATACACACACAGTTTATAGTAAAACTTTGCCAAAAGCTTTGCCAAAATTTAAATAAATCCTGATCTGTCAATCAAATAACCTCCTCAAAAAGACAGCTATGTAGTACAATGAATAGAGTGCTGGACTGGAACTGAAGAAGTGTTTGAATCTGATCTCATTTATTAGTTGTGTGAACAAGGGCAAGTCATTTAACCTCTTCAAGTATTGGATTCCTCATCTGTAAAATGAGGATAAGAATAGCATCTATCTTCCAGAGTTGCTATGAGGATAAAATGATATAATGTTTGCCAAATATTTTGCAAACTTTAAACTTTTATATAAATGCTAAGGACCGACAGCATCATCCTGATCATCAAAAAGGGAAATAGGGTAGCTGGTATGAGCTAACATTGATAAAATTAAACTGGCTTTTGGTAGTAACTGTTGCCTTGTTTAGATGTTCACCAACAACCCATTAAAATATGTTCTAGAATGTTAGAAGGAATTAAAGTCCAAAGAAAAGAAAGTTTCAAAGAAAGGAAACATTAACAAGTCAGGGAATATTCTGACTGCTGATTGAAAGGTAATACCATATGATCCAATACCTCATTCTAAGGAGAAACACCAGCACAATCTTCTAATTTCTGAATTTCTGCACATTTTTGAACTTTCCTGACCATTTCCATCATGTTTCCAGTGCTTCTAATGACCTTGCTCACTCTTCCATCACACTTTTTCAGCTTCCTTTTGTTTCCTCTTTTTCCATTAAATTGTAGGTTCCTTGAGGGCAGGAACTGTCTATACACACACACACACACACACACACACACACACACATATATATATATGTGTGTGTGTGTGTGTGTGTGTATTTATGTGTGTGTGTGTTTATAATCTGCATCACTAAGGTTTACCATACTGTCTGGTATATACTACAGTATAGTAAATAGTATGCATATATAGTATATGTGTATGTGTTTATATACATACATGTATCATTAAGGTTTACCATACTAGTTGGTATATAGTAGGTATTTAATAAATTTTATGGATAAATATTTATTGATTAGTTGTCTTTGTCTCCCATGAGTCAATATACTGCTTTCATTCTGTATTAGTTGCATTTCAATAAAAGCTTACTTTTTAGTAAGTTATTTTTTCAGCACCCTAGTTAAACATTCAGTCAGATGACTAGCATTTATTAAGCACTTGGTATATGCTTAGTACTCTTGCTAAGCACTACCAATCTAAAGAAAGAGGGGGAAATATCCCTACTCTCAAGGAAATCAGTCTATTGGCGAAGAACCTTATTAAAAAAAAACAAGAAATTATGAACAAACTAGATATAGTCAGGAAAAAGATGGGGAGTCTCAGAAGGAAGATACTATGATTAAGAAGGTTTGAGACAGTAAAAAAAAGAAGGTGAATTTTTAGAGTGCATTTTAGTTGAGACAAAGGAAGTTAAAGAATCTAGGGAGTGAAGAAGA
>JAJPUD010030829.1:0-12911 GCA_023553655.1 Myrmecobius fasciatus | reverse complement strand
CACACACACACACAGACTTCTGGATTAGCTTTAATATTCATTTCAATCACATTTTACCTCCATTTACAGGTATGAAATTCAATCCAACGACATATGTTGAGCACCTTGCTGTGTTTCATCTTATATATTGGCTTTTTATGAGATGGGGTAGCTGTGAAAAGTCCCCCTGAAATGTCTCTTGTTCCAAGTGGGGATTCATGAATCTGTTTGTCAATGGCTGAACCTGGGAAGTCTAGAGGTCCAAATATAGCAGGCAAGCTATCGGTCCTCAAGGCCTTGAAGCAGGATGCCAGGATCCCAGCCCTTTACTCTCAGTTTACCAAACTTAGATCACTGGCCACTATACCCCAAGAGTGGGGCTCAACTTTAAAAGTTATGCCATAGTTTGGAAAACTGCACCAAAAATAATTCCCTGATAGTAGGAAGCTACTGTGGTGTCAGAGAATATCAAAACCCAAAATCAGATGATCACAATGATCCCAGAACATCTGCATGTGAAGACTCAAATTGGTGTATGCATGAATTGGTCGCGGGCTAAAAATAGACCTCCTGAATGGACTAGAAAAGACTTTTAAAAATATGTAAGAGACATAGAAGAAAAATTTCCAGAAGAAATTAGAGATATTAACAAGAAATTTAACATTTTTTAAAAAACAAACAAAAAAATTGAAGAGACAAGTACCAAAGTTCTCTGAAGAAAAACAAAACAAACAAACAAACAAACAAAAAAACTTCAAAAAGTATAATTTGCCAGATGGAAAAGGAGGAATGAAAATCCATTGAAGAAAACAACTCCTGAAAAAGAGTGTGGAAAGATGGCAGAATAGGTCAGAACTTACAGAAACAAAAGAAAATTGAACCTCTGAGCTCATGGAGACTACTGAGTGACTTTCACATAAAACCTGGGGCACAAAAGGGGTATCCTAGGACAACCAGAAAATCTAGAAGAAAGAACCCAGTTTGGGGGATTAACCAGTGTAAACATCTCCCAGCCAATTCCCCTGAAACAAGCAGGGAGCCCTGGGGCTTGCTGGGTTCTAGGGGGCCTCAGCCCCAATCACAGGCACTTTTACCTGCTGGGACCGCACTTGGGACTCTGAAGACTGATAAGGAAGTCCTGGAATATCTGCTCATAGGAATGTCACGCCCAGCCATGCTGTTGGGAGGGAAGGAATCAGCACACACACAGTGAGGGCACAAGCAGAGGGACAGGGTAGCTGCTGGCTACCTTACCAAAGGGTGGAGATCTTGGTTTTTGACTTCCAAGTCAGAGGGGAAAACTGAAAGAAGATCCAGAGACAGAGGCAGGATCTCCCCCTCTCAGATCTAGGTGATGATACTATTAATTTCTTATTTAAAATAGACCAAGCAAAGGAGAAATAATCCAACTGTAGAAAGGGGAAAGACTGGGTTTTATAATTAGAGGGGGATACTGATGGGAAAAGCTTTCCTTACCCCAAGCAGTAATGGTAAATGGCTACTGTCCAAAAATAATTTGTAGAAGAACTCAAAGAGGACTTTAAAAATGAAATGAATGAAATTGAGGAAAAACTAAAATAATAACAAGAACCCAACCAAATGCAGAGGTTGATGGAAATGAAGTCAACCAACTTGAAAAGAAGATCCAGAGTATTAAAGAAGAAAGTAACCTCAAAGTTAGAATTTGGCAATGGGAAGTAAGTGAAGTTGAGAGAGACCAACAAATAATAAAAGAAAATTGTGCCATAATTTAGAAAATTATCAGTTAGTAGATTAAAAAAAAACCGTAAAAAGATTTGAACTCATGAAGGAGGATGTTATCCACTTTCAGAGAAACGGAGAACAAGCATATAAAATCTTACATAGATGCATATAAATGTATATGTATGTATGAGTATGATTATACATGTCTAGGTATATGTATTTGTATAATTATATAAATGTGTGCATGTTTCCAGGTATACGAATGTGTGCATTTATGTACAAATATATCAGCACGTAATTGTAGCTTTCTTGGAGAAGTCTGCGGTGGGGATGGGGAGAAAGGGAAATAAAGAATAATGTAAAAAGTGTACAGCAGAGAACAAAAGCAAACCTAAAAGGAAGCAAAGAATATACGGCCAATTCTGAATAAAATATGGACTATAAATTGTATATGATTCCTTGAACCGGAAATCTATTATTTCATATTTTGAATCCTCTCACATCCTTTTGTGCATATGATAATGTTTTCTATTTCATTTTGCTGTTTCTCTAATTTGCTTTAATAACAATAAATATATGGAAAAAGAAAACAAATAGAGTAAAGACACTTAATATTTGACTGTTAGAGAAACACAGAGATCCCTGCTTTTTGGAAATTAACTTACTATTTACAAAACCTTATGGGGAAAACTGAAAAACAGTATGGCAGACATCAGGGATAATTCAACGCCTTACATCATGTACCAAAGTGTTTATCCAAAGGAATACAAATTTGGCCCCATCAATCTCACAGCATGACATTGAGTCCGGAGGCTAGATGTTTTAGTCTCTTGCCCACATATTTATTTTATATTTGAAAAACACACTGGGATATTGAACTCTTCTCTTCCATCTAGTTCATTTATGGTTTCTTAAAACAGAGCTTAGAAAAAAACACACTTTGATACAGCCCCGTTGTAAATAAGATGGAGCTAGTTGACCAAGCTTTGAATGCAAATCACTCTGGCTTTCACCGAGTGTCCAATAGCACATGCTAACCTCAGTTTCACTTGGACTTTCTTGGGTTTTGATGGCTCAGACTGAGTATAAATCGAAATTGTTTCTTCTGGCCAGAAACTCTGCGGCTCTTCCCTTCCCACATTATTCTTTTTATTATTATCACCATTGAGTAGGCAAAGTAGGGTATCTTTTGTCTCATTTCTTATCTAGCCTTAAAGCACTAAATTCCTATTGCCTCATACCAAGTGAGACATGGGAAAGGCCTTAGCTTAGCTTCAAAAGCCTAAGGTCTCCCACTGCCTTCGGGGCCATCTCCAGACTGCCTGACCTATGTCTTGCCACTGGACTCAGGTGACTCTGGAGAAGACAGTAAGGCTGGTGACCTTGCCCAGCTCTGCCTCACTTAAATGCAATTCACTTGCAAGGCATGACTTTCTAGATGCCATTGGTCCTCTTCCAGAAACAAGGATGAGCAACACAATGAAAACAACAAGGTAAGATCAAAATTCATAGATGATTGAGACATAAAGGGAGACACCATAAGCAAATTAGGACAGCATCCATTGTGAGGTGGAATTTTGAAATTATGCAAAGAAAGTATCCAAAAAATATCCAAAAAAATGCAAAGCCTTGAAAACAAATAGTCCATTACATGGCAAGAAGGCACCAATAAGAACACAGTCTCCATATACTGCAAAATATTTATAACAGACCTTTTTGTGATAGCTCTGAACTGGAAAGTAGATGCTCTCAAATGGGTATCAGCCAGATGAAGCAGGGAAATAAATCTTGTGGAATATTACCATATTGTTATAAGAAATGAAGAATGTGTTGAGTACAGAGAAGCAGAGAAAGATCTCCGTGAAATGATGCAAAGCGAAGTAGGCAAAGACAAGAACACATACACACACATACATACATATATATGTACTTGGTAAACAAAATCAATTTAAATGGAAAGAATGACAAATCTAAAAATGGAAAGTACCTGTAAGAAAATGTTAAAGACTGAAAAGGATACATGAAAAGGCACCATTACAGACGAGTCTTCTTCCAGGAGGAGAGTGGTCCACAGGTGTGACATTTGTGCATAACCTTTTCCCAAATGCATCAAACAGCTGGACTCACTTTTCTTTTCCTCTCTAAAACAAAAAAAAAATGAGATTTGTTACATGGCATGGGACTCATGGGGAGAGGGCAAATGCATGGTATACCCTGGTGATGTAAGAAACAAAAAACACCCATAAATAAACATAATGAACGGAGGGAAGAAGGAAAGGAAGGAAGGGTTTGGGATTAGTAATTCTAAGGAACAGATTTAAAACTATACTAAAAATTAGAGATTTTGAAACCAATTGTTCCTATTGGTCCTGTCTGCTTTTTCCTGACCCTATTTGGGGATTTCTTGGCAAAGATGTTGGAAGGCTTTGTCATGACCTTCTACAGCTCATTTGACAAATGAGGAAATGAGGTAAACAGGATTAAGTGACGTGCTGAGGGTACCACACTTAATAAGTAAGTGAGGCCAGATTTTAACTCAGGAAGATGATTCTCTCTGACTTCATGCCCTGTAGAACACATAGGCACACGGAAAATAATATGAACTTCTTGAAAACTGAAACATCAATCAATGGAAAAGATCATGTGCGCAATGTATATAAGTAAATAAAATATAATAACTTAGTGTATAAGAAATCCAATGATAGCAGGCAGTGGGACAGGGGAGGATGCACTATTTCATTTTTATTCCTGGGATAAGGAGAAAACAGTTTGCCAGAAATTTGATAGCTCATGAACAGCTCACATGAATATCACATTAAATTACAAATAGATATGTGAATGAGATGTAAAAAGGGAACCTATAGCAAATTAAAGGAGCAAAGAAGAAACTAGAATTTCACATCTATGGATAGGAAAAGAGATTGTGAAAGAACAAAGAGCAGGGAAAATCACAGAAAATAAAAGATTAATTCTGCTTCTGTAAAGTCATGATACAGTTAAAATGGAAAGCAAAACCGTTACCTGAGGAAAAACACGTGTGTAGGAGAAATCTCTATGGGTGGTTGCATATGCAAGATAAAGAAGAAACTGATTCCCATTTCCAGGATAAAGAATCATTCTCCCCTAGATCAAAAGATAAGTACAGAAAATTTTCAGCGGAATAAATCCCATCTCTCAACAGCCTTATGACAAAATCCTCCAAATCTCTCCACAGGAGAGAATCCAACATTAAAACAATTCTCTTCTTTCAGCCTGTAAATCATTTAAATTCAAAGGCTAAGGGAGCCATCCCCCTCTTTGTTCCACAGCAAGATACATGGAAACCTTCTTTTCATCAGAAGCTAGTTGTAACCAGAATAAGAAAAAAAATATGTCATTTAATTAAAAGACACCATACAAAAGAGAGGATATGGAGAAGGGGAGGGGAAGAGATCCTGACTTAAATTCTTACCAAAATGAATGTTGTAAAGAATCTTTATCTTCAATGAAGAAACACTTTTAAAAGAAAAAAATAGTAAATGGTGAATTATTTTGAAAAGGAAGAGATCCTTAGAAATACAATAATCCCTCCTTCTTTTTTCTAGATAAATTCATATTTTTAACTGGGATTTTAGTACATTAAGATATGCTTGCCTTAACAAACATTTCCATTCCCTCTGATCTTCAAGGTAAGACAGTACAAATCATATTGAGGAAAACCCCGGAATTTCTTGGCTGATGGAGTCCCCAGCCTCCAGAGCAGGCCGGGGACTGGAGGAACAAAGGAAACAAAGATGGAGACGTCCATCAGAAGATGGGAGAAAAGGAGTGTCCCCAATGGAAGGTTTCTTGATGGCGGCCTGCCCCGCACCCCAGCCCTCCCCACGCACCCCCAGCCTTTCAGACTGAACCCTGAGCCGGCAGGAAACACAAAGCAAATGGAGGTACACACAAGTACACTCCCACCCCACCCCCACCCGCTCTCTTTCACAGGGACAAAGGCACAGACACACCAAGGAGCTTAGCTACATTTGCAGCACAAACATAGAAAAGGAGCTGATAGTCCCAGGAGCTTGTAGCCGCCTCACATACATCCTACTGGGCAAGAAGAAAAGCCACTTGGGGAGGAGGGGGCTTCATGGGACAGATGGAACGAGATAAGGGGAAGAAAGGGAGGGGCTGAGGCAGGAGCAGGGGAGGGGGCACCTACCTCACTCCCAGCGGCTTAGGCTCCTCAGGACCCTCAGGATCGGTCAGTCTGAAAGATGGGGATAAAATGGGGGTAACGGAGGGGATTGCTGTGAGGGGGGAAAGGTAGGGAGCTGGATGAGGGGCGCGCACAGACCTCCAGCTGATCTGGTCCCAGCACATCCTCACCTAGAGACAAGAGAATAGCATTAAATAGAGGGTGGGGAGGGGAGGTGCTGTGACGTCACCTCTGGGAAGGGCAACTCTCCTCCCAGAGCATAGGGGGAGGGAGGAGAGAGCAGTGTACAGGGGAGGGGAGGGGGCTCTGGGACATTCTTGACCTTTTCTTCTTCCAGATGAATTTGTTGCTATTTTTCCATGTCAGTAAAATAGTTTCTTGGGAGTTTGATTGGTATAACACTTAATAAATAGATTAGGTAGAATTTTCATTTTTATTATATTAGCTTGGCCTACTCATGAGCACTTGGTATTTTTCCAATTAATTAGATCAGATTTTCTTTGTGTGGAAAGAGTTTTGTAGTTGTGTTCATATACTTCCTGACTTTCCCTTTGTAGATAGATTCCCAAAGATTTTACACTACTGACAGTTATTTTGAATATAATTTCTCTTTGTATCTCTTCCTGCTGAACTGTGGTGGGAATGTATACATATACTGATCATTTTTGTGGATTTATCTTGTCTTCTGAAACTTTGTTAAAGTTGTGAATTATTTCTAGTAGTTTTTTAGTTGATTCTCTAGGGTTCTCTAACTATACCATAATATCAGCTGCAAAGAATGATAATTTGGTTTCTTCATTACCTACTCTAATTTTATTAATCTCTTCTTTTTCTCTTAGGGCCAAAGCTACCATTTCTAATACAATATTGAATAGTAATGGTGATAGTGGGCAGCCTTTTTTCAGTGCTGATCTTATTGGGAATTGTTGCTGTTTCTCCCCATTACATGTGATGCTTGCTGATGGTTTTAAATAGATGCTACTGACTATTTTAAGGAAAAGTCCATTTATTCCTATGCTCTCTAGTATTTTTAATAGGAATGGCAGTTGGATTTTATCAAATGTTTTTTCTGCATCTATGGAGATAATCACATGATTTTTATTAGTTTAGTTAGTGATATGTTCAATTATGCTCATAGTTTTCCTAACATTGAATCAGACCTGCATTCCTGGTAAAAATCCTACTTGGTCATGTATTATCCTGGGGATGACTTTCTGTAATCTCTTTTCTAATATTTTATTTAAGATTTTTGCATTAATATTCATTAGGGAAATTGGTCTATAAGGTTCTATCTGTTTTCATCCTACCTGGTTTAAGTATCAGCACCATATCTCTGTGCTAAAAGAAATTTGGTAGGACTCATTTTTTCACTATTTTTTTCCAATAGTTTGCATAATATTGGAATTACTTGCTCTTTAAATGTTTGGTAGAATTCACATGGAAATCCATCTGGCCCTGGATATTTTGTCTTAGGGAATTGATGAATAACTTGTTCTGTTTCTTTTTCCAAAATGGTACTATTTAAATGATGCAGTGCCTCTTCTGTTAATCTAGGCAATCTATATTTTTGTAGGTATTCCTCCATTTCACTTAGATTACCAGATTTATTGACATGTATTTGAGCAAATTAATTCCTAAATATTGCTCTAATTTTCTCTTTATTGGTGGAAAGTTCTTCCTTTTCATTTTTGACACTAACAATGTGGTTTTCTTCTTTCCTTTTTCTAATCAAATCAACTTAAGGTTTATTTTGTTGTTTTTTTTATTAAACAAACTCTTACTTTTATTAATTAATTCAATAGTTTTCTTACTTTCACTATTATTAATCCCCGCCTTTATTTTCAGAATAATAAATATTATATTTAATTGAGGGTTTTTAATTTCTTCATTTTCTAGCTTTTTTTCATTGCAAACTCAATTCATTGATCTTCTCTTTATTTAATGCAAATAAGCATCTAAAGATATATAATTTCCCTTAATAACTGCATTAGCGGCATCCCACAAAATTTGGCATGCTGTTTCATTGTTGTCAGTCTCTGGGATAAAATTATTGATTGTGTCTATGATTTGTTGTTTCACCCACTCACTCTTTAGGATTATGTTATTTAATTTCCAATTAGTTTTTGTCTGTTTTCCCCTGGCCTTTTATTGCATGCAATTTTATTGCATCATGATCTGAAAAAAAGGCATTTACTATTTCTGCCATTATGCATTTGATTTTGAGGTTTTTATGCCTTAATATGAGGTCTATTTTGGTATAGGTTCCATGAACTGCTGAGAAAAAGGAACATTCCTTTCAGTCTCCATTCAATTTTCTCCAAAGGTCTACCATCCCAATCTTTTCTAGGATTTTCTAGGATTAGGATATACCTCCTAAACTTCTTTCTTATGTATTTTGTGGTTAGATTAATCAAATTTTGAGAGAGGAAGATTGAAGTCTCCCACTTGTATAGTTTTGCTGTCCAATTCTTTTTGCAAATCTCTTAACTTCTCTAGGAATTTGGTTGTTATATGACTTAGAGCATCTAGGTTTAGTATTGTTATTACTTCATTACCTTTATTCAGATATAGTTTCCTTCCTAATCTCTTTTAAGTAGATATATTTTTGCTTTTGCTTGATCTGAGATCAGGATTGCTACCCCTGCTTTTATTTATTTTATTTTTTATTCAAGTTATTTTGTTTTATTTTCAGAACATATGCATCGCTAATATATCACCTTTAATATTTGCCAAACTTGCTATTCCAATTTACCCCTCCTTCCCTAAATGGTAAGCAACCCAACAAATATTATGCACAGTAGAAATATATGTTAAATCCAACACATGCATACATACTTATACAATTACCTTGCTGCACAAGAAAAATCAAATCAAAGGAAAAAATGAGAATGAAAATGAAATGCAAATCAAAAACAACAAAAAGATTAAAAATGCTTTGTTGTATAACATTCTCATACTCCTTGATTGATGTTTGCTTACATTGTGTTTCCTTTATCTGATATATCGTTTGTGTAGATAAGATTTTTCTTGCACAACAATGATAAGTTTGGAAATATGTATACATATATTCGATTTGCCAATATTTTAACATAATTAACATGTAGTGGATATCCTGCCATCTAGGGGAGGGGTGGGGAGTTGGGGGGAAAATTTGTAATGGAAAGCTATGTAAGGGTTATTGTTGAAGAATTACCCACACATATGTTATGCAAATAAAATAAAATTTTAAAAAAATGCTTTGTTGTGATCCACATTCAATTCCCACAGTCCTTTCTCTGGGTACAGATGGCTCTCTTTATCACAAAGTCATTGGAAGTGGTCTGAATCATATCATTGTTGGAAAGAGCCACATCCATCAGAATTGATCATTGTCTAGTTTTGTTGTTATTGTGTACAATGATCTCCTAGTTCTGCTCATTTCACATACCATCAGCCCATGTAAGTCTCTCTAGGCTTCTCTGAAATCATCCTGTGCATCATTTCTTATAGAACAATAATATTCCATAAGACTCAGATACCACAGATTATTCAACTATTCCCCAAGTGATGGGCATCCATTCAGTTTCCAGTTTCTTGCCACGACAAAAAATTTTTGCACATGTGGGTTCCTTTCCCTCTGTCAATATCGATTTGGGATATAAGGTCAGTAGAAACATTACTGGATCAAAGGGTATGCACAGTTTGATAACTTTTTGAGCATAGCTCCAAATTGCTCTCCAGAATGGTTGGATCCCTTCACAGTTCCACCAACAATATATCAGTGTCCCAGTTTGCCCCCATCCCCTCCAACATTTTTTCATTATCTTTTCTTGTCATCTTAGCCAATCTGAGAGGTGTGCAGTGGTATCTCAGAGCTGTCTTAATTTGTATTTCCCTAATCAATAGTGATTTAGAACACCTTTTCATATGATTAGAAATGGTTTCAATTTCTTCATCTGAAAATTGTCTCTTCATATCCATTGAACATTTATCATTTGGAGAATAGCTGGAATTCCTATAAATTTGAGTCAATTCTCTCTATATTTTTGAAATGAGACCTTTATCAGAACCCTCAAGTATAAAAATGTTTTTCTAATTTATTGCTACCCTTTTAATCTTGTCTGCATTAGTTTCATTTGCACAAAAACATTTCAACAGAATATAATCAAAATTATCTATTTAGTTTTCAGTAATGAGTTCCAGTTCTTCTGTGGTCAGAAATTCCTTCCTTCTCCACAGATCTGAGAGGTAAATTGTGCTATGTTCTTCTAATTTGCTTATCTTATCACTCTTTATGTCTAAATCATGAGCCTGTTTGGACATTATATTGGTATATGGTGTTATGTGTGGGTTAGAGCTTAATTTCTGCCATACTAGTTTCCAATATTCTCAGCAGTTTTTTCAAGTAGTGAATTTTTATCCCCAAATCTGAGGGTTTTAGGTGTATCAAACACTAGATTGTTATAACTATTGACTATTTTGTCCTGTGATTCTATCCTATTCCAATGATGGACTACTCTATTTCTTAGCCAGTACCAAATGGTTTTGATGACCATTACTTTATACTATAGTTTTTGATCTGGTACAACTAGGCCACCTTCGTTGGCATATTTTTCCGTTAATTCCCTTTAAATTCTTGACCTTCTATTCTTCCAGATGAACTTTGTTATTATTTTTTTTCTATTGCTGTAAACCAATTTCTTGGGTGATTAATTGGTATGCATTAAAGAAGTAGATTAATTTAGCTATTATTGTCATTTTTATTATATTCACTATTCCAACCCATGAGCACTTGATATTGTTCCAATTGATTAAATCTGATTTTATTTCATGGAAAGAGTTTTGTAGTTTTGTTCATATGGTTCCTGACTTTCCCTTGCCAGGTACACTCTCAAATATTTTAGACTATAGACAGCTATTTTGAATGGAATTTCTCTTTGTATCTCTTGCTCCTGGACTTTGTTGGTAACATATAAAAATAATGATAATTTCTATGGATTGAGTTTGTATCATGCAACTTTGCTAAAGTTGTGGATTGTTTCTAAGAGCCTTTTTCGTTGATTCTCTAGGGTTTTCTGAGTATATCATCTGCAAAGATGATAATAATACACTGGGGAGAGAGGAAGAGAGAAAGGGGAAAAGAAAGAGAAAAACATAACGTGGGTAAATATGATGGAAGGAAATACTGATTTACTTAATTTAACTGTGCAGATGAATGGAATGAACTCTCCCATAAAGCAGAAGCGGATTGCAGATTGGATTAAAAACCAGAATCCAACAATACGTGTTTACAAGAAACACATCTAGGGGCAGCTAGGTGGCGTAGTGGTTAGAGCACCAGCCCTGAAGTCAGGAGGACCTGAGTTCAAATCTGGTCTCAGACACTTCCTAGCTGTGTGACCCTGGGCAAGTCACTTAACCCCAATTGCCTCAGCAAAAAAAAAAAAAACAAAAAAAAAAACAAAAAAAAAAAACCACATCTAAAGCATAGAGACACATACAGGGTGAAGGTAAAAGGCTGGAGCAGAATCTACTATGCTTCAGGTGAACAAAAAAGTAGGGGTAGCAATCATGATCTCACATTAAGTAAAAGCAAAAATAGCTCTAATTTAAAGAGATAAGGAAGGAAACTGTATTTTACTAACTATAGGAAGGAAAATATACTTTACTAAAGGGTACCATAGATAATGTAGCAATATCAGTACTAAACATATATGCACCAAGTGGTATAGCATCCAAATTCCTAGAGGAGAAATAGAGATGCAAGAAGAAATAGACAGGAAAACTATACTAGTGGGGAATCTCAATCTTGCTCTCTCAGAATTAGATACGTCAAACCACAAAATAAATAAGAAAGAAGCTAGCGAGGTAAACAAAATGTTAGAAAAGTTAGAAATGATAAATCTTTGGAGGAAATTGAATGGCGATAGAAGGGAGTTTACTTTTTTCTCAGAGGTTCATGGGACTTAAACAAAAATTGAGGGCATAAAAATCTCAAAATCAAATGCAGAAAGGCAGAAATAGTACATGCCTCTTTTTCAGATCATGATGCAATAAAAATCACATGCAATATAAGGCCAAGAGAAAATAGACCAAAAGTTAATTGGAAATTAAATGATCTAATCCTGAAGAATGAATGGGTGAAAGAGCAAATCATAAACACAATCAATGATTTCATCCAGGAGAATAACAATAATGAGACAACATACCAAAATTTGTGGCATACGGTCAAAGGAGTTATAAGGAGCAATTTTATATTTCTAGATACTTTCTTGCATAAAATAGAGAAAGAAAAGATCAACAAATTGGGCTTATTATTTAAAAAAAAACTAGAAAAAGAACAAATTAAAAATCCTCCATTAAATACCATATTGGAAATTCTAATAATAAAAGGGGAAATTAAAAAAATTGAAAATAAGAAAACTATTGAATTAATAAATAAAACTAAGAGTTGGTTTTATGAAAAAACCAACAAAATAAATAAGCGTTTAGTTAATTTGATAAGAAAAAGGAAAGAAGAAACTCAAATTGTTAGTCTCAAAAATGATAAGGGAGAACTTTCCTCCAATGAATAGGAAATTAGAGGAATAATTAGGAGTTACTTTGCCCAACTTTATGCCAGTAAGTTTGATAATCTAAATGAAATGGAGCAATATCTACAAAAATGTAGATTGCCCAGGTTAACAGAAGAGGAAATAAATTATTTAAATAGCCCCATATTAGAAAAAGAAATAGAAGAAGCTATTAATCAAATCCCTAAGAAAAAATCTCCAGGGCCAGATGGATTCACATGTAAATTCTACCAAACATTCAAAGAACAATTAATTCCAATACTGCACAAACTATTTGAGAAAATAGGGAAAGAAGATGTAATACCAAATTCCTTCTATGACACAGATATGGTGCTGATAGCTAAACCAGGTAGGGTGAAAACAGAGAAAGAAAACTATTGACCCATTTCCCTAATGAATATTGATGGAAAAATTTTAAATAAGATTTTAGCAATGAGATTACAAAAAGTCATCCCCAGGATAGTACACTATGACCAAGTAGGATTTATACC
>JAJPUD010030828.1:0-12912 GCA_023553655.1 Myrmecobius fasciatus | reverse complement strand
CTCCACACAGGGCCAAAGGTTACCATGAGGGGTGAGCCTAAGGGACAACCCCAGCAGAGGGAAGAAGAACATAGAGACTGGCAATGGCTGGAAGGGGCCACCCTAGGACAGGTAAGACCTAGAAGCAGTTGGAGTTGAGGAAGAGGTTATCCTGGAGCAGAAAAGGATTCTATAAGGATGGATAGAGGGGATAAGGGAAGCTAAGCAAAGTTTTATGAGGAAGACTTGGGAGGCAGAGAAGAGGCTCCATGATAAGTAAAAAGCAAGGACACCCAGACAGGTAAAGAGATTGGGGGAGGGAGTGGAGAGTTCTGGAGCAAGGAGCAGACTGCCTAATGTCCAAGCAAGCAGTCAGGGAGGCAGGGTAGACAGAAACTTGCTTGGTGGGGGGGGGGGGGGAGGGGAGCGGTGAAGAGCTCTGTCCACCCCAGGACATGAAGGTGATACTATGGGATAGGTGAATAGAAATGTTTTGTGAGTATAGGGAATAGGGGCTGGAGGAATAAGGAGCTGACACCCCAGGAGATTACTGAGGAGACATGGAGATGTCAGTGGATAGGGAGAGAATTCGGTTCAAATCCATTAAGGATCAGCTGCATTCAGAACCCGGGGAACCAAGGCAAGGCCCTGAGAGGGGAAACCACAGCCTTTGGGACAAGACAGGGTCTAGGAATCACTAGGAGGACAGAGATACCTTCCCCTGCCCCTCACCACCCCCATATCCAAGGCCTCCCCCACACCATTTACTCCAGATAGAGGAACTGAAGCAACAGCTAGAGCACCAGGAGGAGGAACTGGGCCGACTTCGGCTGGGAGTGGTGAGGCCCATATTCCTGGGTCCCTGGAAGGCAGAGACCCTGTGAAATGAGGGGAGGACATGGGATGCTGGGCACCTGAATGAATCCCTTTTGGGGAAAAAGGGAAAACAATCCCACCTGACACGAGTCTAGGGGAAAAAGAGGATTCCTGCTTCTGGGCTCTTGTAAGGTAATGGAGTGGGAAGGAGGAAGGGGTTGGGGATTCCTGGGTTTCAGGGGGATACATTCCCTCCCAGGGGATCACAGACTCTGAGAAGCGGATTCAGCACCTGACCCTGGAGAATGAGGCCCTGAAACAGAGCCTGAGCCTTACCAGGGACCTGCTGCTCCAGTGGGGGCCTGGGCCCCTTGTCCAGACTCCCTCCCCTGCTCAGGTAACACCTTCCTCCCACCTCTTCTTCCAGGTGGCTTCACACCACTACCTATCCTCCTTCCAGTTAAGAGCTATGACAAACTAGAAAGTTAATTGGAAAAAGGGATAAAGGTCTTTCCAAGGTTCAGATCCTTGCTCTATTACCATGTAACATTGCAGAAGTTATTTCATTGCTGGACCTCAATTTCCTTATTATAAAATGAGTGAGACCTAAAGTCCTTTCTCTCCCTAATTATGACCCCCAGGGACTGATAATCCACAGGTACCCACTCAGACCCTATTTATTTTCCTTTGAATTTTCACTCGGATATATACACGGGTTTGGTTTGTTTGATTAGTCATGTCTTACTCTTTATGACCCCAATTGGAGTTTTCCTGGCAGAGAAATTGGAGTGGTTTGCCATTTCTACTCCAGTTCATTTGACAGATGAGGAAACTGAGGTAGATAAGGTTAAGCGACTTGTCCAGGGTCACACAGTCTCTGAGGCTGGATTTGAGCTCAGGTCTTCCTGATTTCAGGGCAGAGAACTAGATCCACTTCAGGGCCTAGCTGCCTCTGCATGGGGTTGGGTGCGCATAAGTCCTCTGCCCCAACTCTTCATTTCCCGTATTGTCAGGAAAGCAGGCTTCTGTAGGTGTTCTGACTTCCAGCACCTAGTCCTCCTGTGTACTGGGTACGTGAATGGGTTGCTGGGTTGGTTGGTCTGTTTGTTGCTGATTTTGGGGGGATAGGGGAACAGAGATAGAATGTGATGATCTCTTAAGATTTCTTCCCATTCTCACATTCTGTGAGTCACTCTCCTCAAGCCTACCGCTGTCACTTTGCTCTCTGCCCCTCACCAGGTCTGATTCCCAGCCTGTTCACCACCCTGCCCCACAGCTGGAGGGAGCAGAGGCCTCAGGGTCTAGGCAATTAGTGCCACATCACCTTTTGCCCCCATCAGCCCCTGATACCCAAGTCTCTCTCCAACAAACAGGAGGAGGCAGAAGTCCTGGTGGAGCTTAGGAGCCGGCTCAGAGAAACTGAAGAGGCAACAGAAACCCTCAGGACCCAGGTGAGGACCTGACCAGATTGGGGGAGAGAAAGGGGGAGGGCAAAAGCGTTTATATAGCACTTACTGTGTGCCAGACACTTTACAAATCTCTCATTAGATCCTTACAACCACCCTGGGAGGTAGATGCTGTTACTATCTCCATTTCACAGTGGAGGAAACTGAGGCAAAGAGGTGAAATGACTTACCTAGACTCACAAGTAGTAAGTGCCTAAGGCCAGATTTGAATTCAGTTCTTCCCAAATTTCAGGCCCAGTAGCCTCTGTGCCATCTAACTGCCTTCTGACTAGTGGGTGTGTGGGGCAGCTGGCAAAGGACAGGACCCTAGTCTGCTCCCTTCCATGACAGGTTGTCTTGGGGGGGGAGGGCAGCTGGTGGTACAGGAAGGGCAGCTGTGGGAGCTCCAGGGAGCCCTTCGAGAGCTGCAGCTCGAGGCAGCTGCCCAGGAGTCTGAACGAAGGAACAAGAGGGAGCTGAGGCAGATCCTGAGCCAGCTGGCAGGTAGGGCGGCATGAGGGGCTCAGACCAGGGGAAGCAGCTTCCAATGGGGGGGGAGAGTTGAGTCGGGGCAGGAACCCAGTATCTTCTCTCACCATCAATCTCTCCTTCACCCCACCAGGACTTCGAGGGCATATAGTTGCCTTGCGCCAAGATTGTGGGGACCTTCGTGGGCTGGTCATTGCCTTCACCCAGAACTACCAGGGGGCTCTGAAGGAAGCCCAAGGACAGGTCAGTAGCTGCCTTTACCAAGATGCCCCCTCTAGTCACACTCCAAAAAAGCATTTCCCAATTGGCTGCTCTGGGTACAAG
Organism: Myrmecobius fasciatus; assembly: GCA_023553655.1. Classification (NCBI taxonomy): domain Eukaryota; kingdom Metazoa; phylum Chordata; class Mammalia; order Dasyuromorphia; family Myrmecobiidae; genus Myrmecobius; species Myrmecobius fasciatus. The sequence continues at coordinate 9,859 of JAJPUD010030828.1, read as the reverse complement.
GCACTCAGTAAGAGGTAAAGCCTACCAGGTTAACTCCATTACTTTGTATAATATGATAAGGGTATTAGAGTACAAAACAGCCTATGTGAGGTCAGGGGAAAAGGCTATTAGTCTAAAGGAGGAAATCAGGGAAGGCTTCCTAGAGGTGTCATTTGAGATTGGCTTTGAAGGATGGATTCCCACAAATAGGAAAGACTAGCACCCTAGACTTAGAAAGCAAAAGGCATGGAGGCATGAGAGCATATTATATGTTTCTTTTATTTTTGCTTAGACAAACTTTTTTTTTTAAATCAATCAACAACTATTTCTTGGGATTTTGTCAACTACTCTTGGATTGGAAACGTTATCCAAATGACAGTGGATCAGTAGGAAAGGGGCTGATTTCTTCTTAAGGAATCTCAAACTGACAATTCATACCACTGAGGATAGGCACACTATATGTTTGATGTGTATTTGGTAAGCAACTGAGAGGGATGGGAGATTGAGCTCCAGACCTAGAGTTAGACCAGAGTTCAAATTAGAGTTTCTTCCTTCCTGCTGGGACTTAATGAATGTTTAATTAAATTAATAAAAGTCAGTAGAATGAAGTCTAAGAGCAGGAACAGCCTGGCCTTAGTATATTTATATTAAGTATGTGGCATAGTATTTATTATATAAATTGTGAGTAATAAATAATAGGTATTTAATAAATGCTCACTGATTAATTGTTGGTGGTACCAATTTGTAGAGAGCTTCCAGTACCACAACAGAGTAATCCCTTCAGTAGGGAGCTACTGAAGATTTTTGAGTCAGGGAATGACATTCATAGATCTGTTTAAGAAAGATTACTCTTAGGGCAGCTAAAGCTAAGTGGCACCATGAATAGAACACTGTGATCCCAAAGTCAGGAAAGCCAGAGTTTAAATTTGATCTCAGACACTTAATAGCTCTGTGATTGTCACCTAACCCCAACTGCCTCCCTCCCCCCCCCCCAAAAAAAAAAAAACACTTGAGAGGAAGAGAGTAGAGACAGGAAGACCCTTTAAGAGGCTAAGATAGATGCTATGGAGAAATCCAATCAACAAATAGTCAAGTCAGAAGGCAAAGCAGAGGTTTCAGTAGAAAAGATAAGAAGCTTAGTTTTGGACTTGTTGAACTTAAGATATTTGTCCAGATGGAAATCCCTGTAGGACAGGTCTGACCCTGAGGCAGGTCCTGTTTCTAGCTTTTCATCAAGTATTCTTGAAATTAATCTAATCCCAGCCCCAAACTCTAAACCTTCATTTTCTGTCCCACTTTCCCAATCCCAATTTTCACAGAATTTTAGAGCCCCAAAGACCTTAGAAGACAATGTAAAATAATAAAAAGAACATTCAATTTCAAGTCAAGGGACTTAGGTTTCACTCTACTTCTGTGACCTTGGAAAAGTTCATTTCTCTCTGGTCTTCAATGTCCTCTATAAAATGAGGGATTGGACTAGTGGAGTCTAAGGGCTCTTCCAGATCCTAATCTGGGATCCTAATCCAAAGGACATCTGAGCAGGAATTTCCACACCCTACTGTGTCTGTCTCCCAGGTGTGCTGGGCCTTGGGGGAGCTAACAGCCAGTCACTGGGGAAGAAGAGTCCCTGAAGATCGGAAGAAGCCCAGAAGAGCCTATCACGGCAGGCTGCTGGAGCTCAGAGGTAGGGATGGAGTGGGAAGAGTTGTCCTCCCTAGACTGGCCTCCGACTCCTTTGCCCATTCTCTCTTCCGGTGGTGTTGGTGGTGATAGATTGCTGCATAGATTTAGAAGAGAGAGGATGACTTCTGAGTCTGGGACTTTTAAGGAGGCTTACAGGGTGACAAGTGGTACTAAGTCCAGTGGTCCTGACTTCACATAGGGAACATCAGAGTGCTGTGCAGGCTGAAGCCAGGGAGCCCTGGGGACCTGCTGAATGTGAACCCCGGCCCCGGGGGCACAATCACTGCGAACTACCGAGGCCGCCAGCGTCACTTCCGCCTAGACCGTGTATTCCCACCCGATGCCACCCAAGAGGAGGTGATCACTTGATACTTTTCTCTCAAGAGAGAATGTATATTCATATGTAAGATGAATTAGAGCATTATATAAAATATTGTGTCAATCATTAAGATATTCGTCCCATTGGAAATCCCTGTAGGGGACTCCAAGGCAGGTTCTATTGTAGCTTTACACCAAGTATCCCTGAGATTAAGCCAGTCCCAGCCCCAACCTCTAAACCCTCATTTTCTGCCCCAGTTTCCTGACCCCATCTCTCACAGAATTTTAGAGCCCAAAAACCTTAGAGGACACTGTAACAAAAAGAATGCTTGATTGATGAGGCAGCTAAGTGGTATAGTAGAGTGCCAGGCCAAACAATAGGAGACTCATTTTCCCAAGTTCAAAGTCACTTAATTGTTTGCTTCAGTTTATTATCAGTAAAATAAGTTGGAGAAGGAAAAGACAGATACTAGTTCAGTATCTTTGCAAGAAAACTCCAAACGGGGTCACAGAGACTGAGACATTTGAAATGACTGAATGACAACTTCCACATAGAGAAAACTTTCAAGAGGGAGAAAAGACATCTTAGATATTATGTTGGATGTTGTTCCACTCCCTCTCCCATTGCTTTGGTGGGGAAACTGAGACCTAAAGAGGGGAAGGGGCTTGTGGCCAAGGTTAGTCAGGAATCAAGTACAGATCTCACAAAGCCCAGACTAGGGCCCTTCTCTAGTCCATCAAGGAACTTTCCAGCTCTAGCTTTCTAGGTACCTAGAGGTGACCTGCCTCTCCCCACCCCCACCCCCTACCAAGCACCCATCCACTTTTATCCCTAGAACTTCTCCCTTCCCTCAGAGTTCCTACATTTAGCTATGTGGAGGCCCAGACTCTCCATGATTCATACACCCTCTTTCACACTTCCCCTCATCCAGTATCTTTATATCATCCCCCAGGTGTTTAGGGAGTTAGAACCTGCTGTGCTGTCCTGCCTCCAAGGTTATAGCGTCTGCATCTTCACCTATGGCCAAACGGGGACTGGCAAGACCTACAGCATGGAGGTGAGATCAGGAATCTCTGGGCTGGCAAACAGGGAGGGGAGGGGAGCCCTCTCATTAGGATGGAATCCCACACCTAAAGGTCAGTGGTCAGGTCTGAGCCTGAGGCTTTGCCATTCTCCCTTGTTCCCCCCCACAGGGTCCTCCAGAGGATCCCGGCATTGCCCCGAGAGCCCTGCAGTCCCTCTTCCGGGAGATGGGGGCCCAAGGAGGGCCAAGACAGCACCGTGTGACAGTCAGCATGGTGGAGATCTACAATGAGGCTGTGAGGTCAGTGTCCACACTGGCTCCCCTTGCCTTCCCCGACCTGCCCCACCCTACCCCTCAGCCTTATCCAGGCTGGCCCCCTCTCTGGTTCTCCTATTTTGTCTTCCCTCAGGGATCTCCTGGCCTCAGGACCTCCTGAGCGCCTCACAGTGCGTCAGGGGCCAGAGGGCTGTGGGGGAATCCATGTGCCTGGGCTCACCTGTTGGGATGTGTCTGATCTGAGGGCTCTACACAAGGTAACCTTGTGGCTCCACATCAGGTAACCTCTTGGCCTGTGTAATGTAAACTGTGACCCCCCCCTCCAATCCCTAACCCTAAATGCGCTGCCCAAGGTAACCTCTGACCTCACCTCCATTTCTCCATGCAAAGAACCACCCTCTGCCCCTTGGTAGTCTCAGCATCTCAAAGACAAATTGTTGTGCCATGTAGATGCTGAATCTGGGGAGGCGAAACCGAGCCACGGCTGCCACCCACATGAATGAGCACAGCTCTCGTTCCCATGCCCTGGTCACCCTGACACTGACCACTGCCCCCCCTCCTCACGGCCCAGGAACCGCAGGTACCAGCCCTGGCCCGACACCCCCGAGGGCACGATCACCGCTGTTCCCTACTTCCAGCCTCAGAGATGGTGCTCCCCAACACTGACCCTCCTACTCCTAGGGACGCTACACCTGGTGGATCTGGCAGGTTCTGAGCGGGTGTGGAAGGCGGTGATGACCGAGTCCGGCGGCAGGGCTGGGATCCGGGGCCGGAGGCTTCGGGAAGCACAAACCATCAACCGCTCCCTGCTGGCCCTGGGGGGCGTGATGGCGGCCCTCCGGGCCCGCCAGCCCCACGTCCCCTTTCGAGACTCCCAGCTCACCCGGCTGCTGCAACCCGCCCTGGGCCCGGGAGCCACAGCCGTAATGTTGGTGCAGGTGGGCAAAGAGGGAGGGGGGAAAGGAGGCTGTGGGCGGGGCCCGACTGGTAGCGGATTCGGCCCTTATCGGAAGGTGGGGGCCGCGTCTCATTAGCATATTCAGTCTCCCAGCCGATTGGGCCTAGTGATCATCAGGGAACGCAGGCCATGCGAGTCATTTGCATAATGTGTCTCACCTTGGGAGAAAGGATCTAGCGGTTACGCCACCCCTCTCTTATCCCCCTCCTAGATCTCATCTCGCCCGGAGGACGTGGGGGAGACGGTGTGTTCCCTGAAATTCGCTGAACGTGTGAGCCAAGTGGAGCTGGGACCTGCCCGGCGACACCGGACCCCAACTTCTGGGACTCCCACGTCGCCCAGCACGGGAGGCACCCCTTCTTTGGGGACACCTACCACACCTAGCTCTGAGGGGATCTCCCCACCAGCAGAGCAGCCCTCTCCCTCAGGGGGACTTCCTCCTCTGTAATCCCCCCCTGTGTCCACCCAGCCCATATTTAGAATTAGGGGAGCCCCCTCCGCGGACTGGGGCTGAAAGTTGTACGTTTTCCAACATACAGATCTGGTAGATCTGGCCCCTCCCTGAGACTCCCTGGGACTAAGGACTCTCCAGTTCCAAGCTCTCACCCATTCTCTTTGGATTGGAGCAAGGCTCCCATAGATCCCAACCCTGCCATCTTCCATCTCCCCCCCCATCTTATCAAACCCTTCCTCTTATCAGCCGCTCACAGCAGGGTGCCCAGACCCCACAGGAAGGGGGGAGGGGGAGACCTCAGCTGTGACCACCCACCCCCAATCACAGACTTTGGATTTAAAGTGTCTCAGTTCTTTATTGCCTCTATCCCTGTGTGCCCTGACCCCCGACAAGCCCTGAGGCTCTGGAGCAACCAGCTCACATCCCCTTTCTCTACCCCAGCCCCCCACAACAAAGGTGCTAGTTCCTCCCCTCCCCAAGACCGAGGGAGGAGCCATAAGCAGCGACCCAGCCTCTTTCAGCCAAGAGATAGTATAAACTGGAGAATGGACAGGACCTGATGGATGGAGGGTGAAAGCAGTGATAGGAAAGGGTGTAATGGAGATGCTGGGGGTTGGGGATAGTGGAAAGAATGAAGGGTCCTGTCAGGAAAATGGAGTTGGGCGGGGGGGATGTCTCAGTTTTGGCTCTAATTCATTGAATGACCTGGGTAGTTCCTTCCCCTCGATGAACTTGTTTTCTCTCTCTGCAAAATTAGGGGGTTAAACTTGTGGTCTCAAAGGTCCTTCCCAGTTCTAAGATTCTGTGACAAATGGACTGTCCTCAGGGCTCCAACCAGGATCCAACTACAAAGTGAGTCTCTTCCTCACTGTCTCTCTCCCTCTGGGAAGCCATGGCAGTCTCTTTCCACAAGGGAAGTGGTTCTAATAAAAAAATTTCAAAATACTCAGTTTGATCTGTTTTGTTCTCCCCACCCCCCATCTTAAATCTTATGACTGATTAGGGAGTTGGTAATAATGTTGAGGGGTCACCAGGCAATTCACCAGGAGGGGAACAGTTGGTTTGTAATTGTGGAGCTGGGATTTGGATCTGAGGATGTTTGGGAAGCCCCAAGGAGAAGCCTTATCTCCTTTGCTTTCCTTATGTGGACTCAAGGAGGGGTGGAGGTTGGGGAAGAAGGCAAAGGAGTGGATGGGAGAGAGATCCCGGTTCATCTTCACACATTGTACCAGGTAAGTAGTGTACCTGGAGTAGAGCCCCTGGGGTTAGGAGATACCAAGTCCAAGGGGTGAGTGACCAAGACATCATAGATGCTCTTGTTAGGTGGCACTACTTGGAAGAGAGCATCCAAGTCTCCCAAGGAGCCATTGGGACCTGTGGCCTTAGGTGCTAGCCCCCAGTAGGAAGGACCTGGGGAGGGCAGACACTGAGGGCAAGGTGGGGGTGCCAGAGGCATCACCACATTTGGGGTGTATATGGGGGAATATGATGTGGGCAGCTGTCCCCAAAGGGGGACCCTGGTACTTCCTGATAACTGCACTTGGCTTGAGGTACCCTGAATTACAGGAAGGGGCAGAAGAGGCCAGGAGCCTTGCTCAGATGGCAGAGGAGGGAGCTGAGACCCCCCTGTGGTTCCCAACAGCCCTGCTTGAGATGAGGTACCCTGCAGAAGGGGGATGGGCCTCAGGGGCCAGAGTCCCCCCTCTGAGGGAGAAGAGGAGAGGGGAGAAGTAGGTACTCCATAGCCCCCCAAAGATCCCTCTTGTGACTTGGACAGAGGGCCCAGGGGCCAGGATACTGGCTCTGAAATAGAGGAAGAGGAGGAAGAAGAGGAGGATGGCCGTGGGGGCTGAGGCCCTTCTGGAATATCCCCAAGCAAGGAATCAATACTGAAGGAGTCGCTGGCTAGGTTGGGACTAGGGGGCCGGTAGGGCCAGCCATGAAGAACGTAGGGGGTCAGATCCTTGGCAAAGGCTTTTCCCTGGCCACCCCTTTCCCCTCTCCGGGCCACAGCTGTGTTTTGCAAACGAAGGGCCTCAGCCGGGATCTGGCTCACGTCCACTGCCCAGAAATTCCCCTTGGCCTGTGGCTTTTCCGGATCCTTGGGCACCTAGAGAGAAAGCCAAGGCGGTTGGGGAAACTTCTGGTTTTGGTGTGATCCGGCCCTGCCTTAATCAGAGGACAGACCCTTTACCCTCCCTCCCTGTAATGGGCAGCTCCCACCCTCAGCATGGCACCCCCTCCCCTAGGCTTCCCCAACAGTTGTCCTAACCTTGTGGAAGCATCGGTTGGAGGAGAGGTTGTGTCTGATGGAATCCTTCCACCCTTCATAGTCATCCTTGAAGAAGGGGAACAGGGCTTGAACCTGATGGATGATCTGAAACCAGATCCAGAGGCATGGGGTGAGAGCTCTAGGACCCAATCTGGGTCTGAGAGGGGGACCATGGCCCCTGACCTCAGAGAGCTCTTAGTCTGAGGGAGAGAACTGAGAGTGAGACGGATTCAGTGGACACATATTCCAATGAGCTGAATGGGATCCTTGGGGGGAAAATGGGGACCAGTGGGATATGGCAGAAAAGAGTAGTGGATTTGGATTCAATGGCTTAAGCCTGGGACAAGCCCTTGGGTTTCCCTTTCTACTAAAAGAGCTTGGGAATGAATTTCCTACTAATTCAAAATCTTATGACTAAAGATAATGCAGATCTAAAGTGCTCCTGTCCGGAGGCTTAGGGGGAAATGACATCACCAAACCCTTCCAGGGACTTCCAACCCATCCCTTATTGGGGGAGGGCCACTCGATCCTAACCTGGGATCATCAGACTCTCAGTCAGTCTTCCTTTCATCATTTACATTTTCTAGAATCCCTCTATTACTGATTCACCTTTGGAATGAACAGTTATCAGTCTCTTATCTCCATCTACAGGGACAAAATCCTGCATTATTATAAAAACTTAATTTCAAATACAGAATTACACACAATTACACAGCCAGCAGAAGAATAGTTATCCAAAATGCATACAGTTCACATGGAGTGTGGAGCAGCCAGTGGTAATCTTCAACCCAGCTGCAGAGGACACCCTGAGCATTGGGGGCTGGTAAACACATGCCAAGGACTAAGTGACACAACACAGGGCAGGAGATGTGTCTGAGGTTGGAAAGGGAGTGACAGATCAGTCAGGAGTGGAGGACGAGAAGCTGTCTGTCATGTTTAAAGGGAGCTGTCTGGACAAAGACACTAAGTTTGTTCTGCTGCTTGATCCCAGGGGATAAAACTAGGACATACCATGGGTAAAGCTGCAGAGACAGAGTGAGATTCAGTGTAAAGGAAAACTGACTAAAAAACAAAACAAAACTTTATCAAGCTGAAGATTATAATAACAGATGTTGTAGAAGACTCCTGACCAAGTCCACGTTGGCCAAATGTCCCCAGGCTCCTTCTAGATCTTGATAGTGAGCTCCTGAGAGTAGAGTATGGGGAATGAACCTGGGAATGGCTCTAGTAGATTGAGAAGGAATGGGAATGGGGGAATGGAAGGAATGGGAAAGAATGGGGGGTTGGGGTCACAAAACAGAACAGCTGGAGAAGTTGAGGTAAGCTCAGGGCATCAATGTACCAATCACTATCTTAGAAACCAGAGAAAGTCTAAGAGGCTATTGAATGCTGACTTTGGGAGTGAGCTCTTCTGGTAGAAGAGGTGTCTGGGTAAGATGGGAGAAAAGGACAGAGCTGAGAGTAAAGTCGCCAGGATATAAGTAAGCATGGAGTTCCAGGGAGGGAAGCTTGGGGAATGTGTGGGGAGGGTAGGTCTGTCAGCCAGGATTAGGGATAGGTTTGGGGGAGGGGATTGTTTTAAGGTTTTTTGAGTTTGGGGAGTGAGGTGGGAAGAGTTGAATATGGAGTCGGAGTGTCCTGGGGAGATTCTGGAAGTAAGAAGCTAAGGGAAAATAAGGAGTAGGGTGTCTAGAGTTGTTTGAGGGTCTCTGGGAAGTGAGGCTAGGAGAGGGATCCAAGGGAATGGTGGTAGGGGCCTGAGGTTAGAGGATCTAGGAAACGCATCTTAAGGCAGGGGAAAGATAATAGGGTCGGGGTAGATTTGGGGGTGAGGGCAGCAAAGTTGGATAGTCTGGGAAATGGAGTCAGGCTCATGAAGTGGGCCAAAAATCAAAGAAGAGCCAAGGACTATGGGCCCACACAGTCTGGGAGTGGGGAATCAAGGGAGTATTAAGGTTAAGGTTGACCTGAAGATTGGTGATAGAGCTACGGGGAGAATATCCACGTCAGGGACGGGAGTCTCAGGGTTAGTCAGGGAAGAAAAGAGGAAGGGAAAGTTATAAACTCACATGAAGTGTTTAGGTTTGGGAGGGGTAGGACAGGGAAGGGAGGAAGGGACTAAACTCAAATTTGGATAGAGCAGGAGCTAAGGGAAGAGTGGGGAGGAGTATTAGGTCAGGGAAAGAAGGAAGGGTCTTAGGGAGTCAGCACAATTGATGAGAGGGAAGAAGTACAGGATGAAGATGGGGGCAGGAAGGGCTTATTTGGGGAAATGGGGGGGTCTTTACCTCTGCCTCTCACCTGGGCCAGTTTGAGCCTCCGAGCCGGGGCAGCCTGGATCACCAAGGCTATCATGGCCAGGTAGGTGTAGGGAGGCTTGTCATGCCGAAGATATTTCTTCTTCCTTTTCTTCTTGGGGGGCTCTGGCTCCGGTTCTGGCTCTGGCCCTGGCTGTGGGGGGCCAGGGCTTGACCCCCCTGGGGGCACCGTGGAAGGGAAGGACCCAGCACTGGGCATGGAGTTCTTAGGTGGTGTTGATCTAGGAAATTGGGACCTAGGATCAGGGGTTGGGGCCTGGGTGTATGGCAGCAGGCAGGCGGGGCCCTGGGCCCTTTATCATTCGGATGGAGGGGGGAGGGAGAGAAGGAAGGGAGGAGGGAGTCTAGGGTGGGGGAGGGGGCAGTCACAATTAGCAGGTTTCTGTTAATCTCAGAGGAAAAGGGAGGGTTGGGGGAGGGGACAGAACTCCTTTTCAGGGAGGGATTGGGGTGCTGAGAATCTAAAGGGGGGGAAGTCTAGCCTTGTCCCTTGGTACAGTTAGACCATAACTCACACACCCAACCACCGCCCCCCTTCCAAGTTGTCCCCTGGATCCCTGGAAGAGGACCCCACCC
>JAJPUD010030827.1:0-12912 GCA_023553655.1 Myrmecobius fasciatus | reverse complement strand
ATTGGGCTTATATCCCAAAGAGATCTTAGAAGAGGGAAAGGGACCCACATGTGCAAGAATGTTTGTGGCATCCCTTTTTGTAGTGGCTAGAAACTGGAAACTGAAGGGATGCCCATCAATTGGAGAGTGGCTGAATAAATTATGGTATATGAATGTTATGGAATATTACTGCTCTGTAAGAAACGACCAGCAGGACAATTTCAGAGAGGCCTGGAGGGACTTGCATGAACTGATGCTGAGTGAAACGAGCAGAACCAGGAGATCATCATACACAGCAACAACAGTATTACATGATGATCAATTCTGATGGGCATGGCTCTCTGCAACAAAGAATTGTCTCAAACCAGTTCCAATTGTTCACTGAAGAAAACCATATACACCCTGAGAGAGGGATATGAAATATGGACCACAATGTAACATTTCCATGATCTCTATTGACATTTGCTTGCATTGTGTTGCCTTTCTCTGATTCTTTTTTTTCTTGTAGATAGGATTTTTCTTGCATAATTTGTCAAGTATTTCAACATTATTAACATGTAGTGGACTTCCTGCCATCTAGGAGAGGGGAGGGGACTGGGGGTAAAATTTGTAATGGAAAGCTTTGTAAAGATCAAGGCTAGGGAACTACCCATACATATGTTATACAAATAAAAAGCTTTAATAATAAAAAAATAAAAAATTAAAAAAAAAGAAAGTAAGTCTGCTCAATGGACTCATAAAAGGCTAGCACACACACATAGACATAGTCACATAAACACCATGACCATTTGGCCAAAAGTTCTCTTTCCTTTTTTATAGGCTAATGTTAAAAGTCCTAAAACAATGACAGCTTTCTCTAGAAGACTTTATTATGCATTTTAAATTATTCTTTTTATTTCCCCTCAGGGACCCTAGCCCATAATCTATTTGAGTGAAGAGAAAAGCCAAATTGGAAAGGAAAAGATGTATTCATGAATGTTTCTCTTCCTTATGGAAGAGGTCAAATTGTTTTTTTTTAATTCCTTCCTATTAAAAGGACAGTCAGGTGTCTGCAAATATTCAGAGAAGCTTTTGGGGTATTATATTGGAAATTTCAGGAAGGATCCCTGAGATTATTTCAGCTAACACCATTTTTAGATTTTTGCTTTGTTTTGTTTTGTTTTTATGGCTAAGGAAACTAAGGCTTGGGGGTGAAATTATTTTTTATTTTTTAAAATAATAATAGCTTTTTATTTTTCAAAATACATGCAAAGATAATTTTCAACATTCAACCTTGCAAAACCTTGTGTTCCAAATTTTTCTCTTTCCTTCCCCACCTTCTCCCTCCCTTAGATAGCAAGTAATGGAATATAGGTTAAACATGTGCAATTCTTCTAAACATTTGAAATGATTTTCTAAAGCACACACAGATGAGGGGTGGCAGAGCCAGAATTCACAGACAAATCTTAATCAAAGGACTTGAATTTGAATCCCAGTTGTGACATTTAACTAGCTCTTCTTCACTCATTTTAATTCTTTGGGTCTCAATTTCCTCACGTGAAAAATGAGAAGGATGGACTCAATGACCTCTAATTTCCCTTCTAGCTCTAACTTACTTGTTTGGTTTCAAATCAAAACTCCGTTACTTACTACATGTATGAATTTAGGCAAATCACACCACTTCTCTGGGCCATATAATAAAATAATGAATCAAGAAATAATTATTAAGCACTGATTATGCCCAAATTTTGCTAGATAATGGGGACACAAATACAAAAACTAAAACTATTCCTGCCTTCAAGGAGCTATAGGAAAAACAACATATACATCTAAAGGATATTTGCAAAATCAATACAAGGTTATTTCAGGGAAAGAGCACTAGTTGCTGACAGTCATTAGAAAGACTATAGTACTTGTTCTTATCTTTGGAAAAAATTAGAGATCCTATAGAATGGAGGTGAACAGAGAAGGTATTTCAGGAATGGGGAACAACCCATTCAAAGGTATAGAGATGGGGGATGAAATGCCAATAGAGACCATTTTTACTAGACCTTACAAGAAGGGTAATAATATGTAATAAGCTTTTAATAAGCCTTAACAAGCCATGTTGTGAAGGGTTTAAAATGACAAATAGAGATATTTGAATTTGATCCTAATGATAATAAGTAGTCAATGGAGGTTATTGAACAGAAGAGTGATATGTCAAACCTATGCTTTATAATATCATTTTGACACATGGGAGAATGAAGAATTGGAGAGGGGAAAGATTCCAGACAGAGAAATTAATGAGGGTGCTATGACAATGACCCAAATAAAGGTGATGTTGGACATGTAGCAGCAACTGCAGCAGCAGTAGTACTAACTAGCATTTATATAGCTCTTTAAAATTTGCAAAGCCTTTTTTATATATTATTTCATTTTGTTCCTCACAATAATCATGTGGGGTAGGTTCTATAAATAATTCCTATTTTATACATAAAATAGTTGCAGTAGGGAAAGAAGTTAAATGACTTTTCCATAATCACATAAATAATTAATGTCTGTGGTAGGGGTAACTAGGTGGTGCAGTGAGTAGAGCACAGGTCAGTTCAGTCTTGGTAAGTTCAAATCTGGCCTTAGACACTTACTAGGTGGGTGACCCTGAGTAAGAAAGACACTTAAACCTGTTTGTCTCATCTATAAAATAAGATGGAGAAGGAAATGACAAGCCACTCCAGTATCTGCCAAGAACCCCCCCCCCCCACAAAAAAGGTCTGAGTCTTCTGCCCTCAATGACCTAACTCAATGACAACAAAATAGGATTGGAAGCCAGGTCCTTCTAATTTTATGTGCACTGTTCTATTCACTGTGTCATCTAGATAGAGGTAGAATGTGAGAAATATTATGAAGGTAGAACCAACAAGACTTGGCAATTGATTGGCTTTGAGGGGTGAAGTAGAGTGGGAAATTTAAAATGACTCCAAAGTTGTGAGCCTAGCTGTTTGCACAATAAGAATGGTAATGTTTTCAAAAGAAATAGGGAAGTGTGTTTGAAAAATAGATTTGAGGAGAAAGATAATGAATTTTTGGACATGCTAAGTTGGAAGTGCTATGGGTCATTCAATAGTGTTAAGCAAAATAATGTCAAATATCTCCCAATATTCTGATCCTAAACTGAAAACTAGTATTTATTCAATACAAAACAAAATATCACCATATGCTATAAGAAGACATTTATACCAGTCTCTTATATTTCTAGTATCTATATCTAAAGGCTAGAGCAATAGTTAAAGTCAGGTAATTTGAATTGAGATTCAGAATAATAGTTCCGAGACTGCAAATTCTTCAAAATCAAAAACAGATTTAAGATTGGATAAGGCTCATCATGTTGTACTTGTCTTAAAAAATGAGGTTTGGACCAGCAGGACGATTTCAGAGAAGCCTGGAGGGACTTGCATGAACTGATGCTGAGTGAAACGAGCAGAACCAGGAGATCATCATACACAGCAACTACAGTATTACATGATGATCAATTCTGATGGACATGGCTCTCTGCAATAAAGAATTGTCTCAAACCAGTTCCAATTGTTCACTGAAGAAAACCATATACACCCAGAGAGAGGGAAATGAAATATGGACCACAACGTAACATTTTCATGATCTCTATTGACATTTGCTTGCATTGTGTTGCCTTTCTCTGATTCTTTATTTTTTCTTGTAGATAGGATTTTTCTTGCATAACTTCTCAAGCATTTCAACATTATTAACATGTAGTGGACTTCCTGCCATCTAGAGGAGGGGAGGGGACTGGGGGTAAAATTTGTAATGGACAGCTTTGTAAAGATCAAGGCTGGGGAACTACCCATATATATGTTATACAAATAAAAAGCTTTAATAAAAAAAATGAGGTTTGGAGTTTTTCCCTAAGTGATTCAGTTTAGAAATAGCCTCTCATTATCTTAAATTCACAGAGATGAATTGTGGCAGAATACAATAATTGTACAGAAATTGCCTGGTCCAATGACCTTATCTTAAGACAATCACAGGCTTTGGAGCTGGCAAGGAACAGAGTAAACATTTAGACCAAGGGTTTTTTAATATTTTGTGCCATGGTCTTTTTTGGCAGTCTGGTGATTTGTAAAAATCCTTCTCAGAATAATATTTTAAATGCAAAAAATAACATACATAGGATTATAGGAAATTATATTAAAACAAAATCATAATATTTAAAAACAAGTTTCTATATAAAATAAATATCAAATTGATTGCTATCTGGGGAAGATAAGTGGAGGGAGAGAATTTGGAACTCTAAATTTTGAAAAAAATGAATGTTAAAAATTGTTTTTACATGTAATTGAAAAAAAAGTTATTAAAAAAACAAACAAGGGGCAGCTAGATGGCACAATGGATAGAACACCAGCCCTGAAGTCAGGAGGACCTGAGTTCAAATCTGGTCTCAGACACTTAACACTTCCTAGCTGTGTGACCCTGGGCAAGTCACTTAACCCCAATTGCCTCACCAAAAAAACAAACAAACAAACAAACAAACAAAAAACAAGTTCCTGGACTCTACCTTTAAAACTCCTGACCTAGACTAATCTCCTTATTTTATAGATGCCACGGAAATTGAGGCACAGAAATACATAATTTTATTTTTGGATCAGATCTGTGAATAACAGTTCTGAGAGAGAAATATTTCCAACCCTCATAATAACCTTTCTGTAGGTGTCCATTGGCAATGAAGGTAATTCCTATAACTGTACTCCAAGTGTTCTTTCCAGGGAGAAAACAAAATGTAGGAGATGAGCATCATGTGAATTGCTTTGGTGGTACAGAACTGAGGTAAATGGTCTTACAAGGATTTCATGTTTATTTTATGTGTTAATAGATCCTTACGAATTTTTTGGTTTAAGAATTTTTTGGGTGTAGTTGAGGAAAACAAATAACTATCCTCTATTGGATATAGGAATACCTGCTAGTGAATAAGTTTTTTAATAAGAACCTTGTTAATAATCTCTTTGGGGAGACCCTAGACATAAGCCATACTTAAATTTTATTTAAAAGATTTTCCCCTAGACCCTTGGAATTAGGGCATAATAAACCAGAATATCTGAAAAAAAAGATCTGAATCCTTTCTCTTTGGGTTAGGTTCTCCCAGAATTGAATCCAAGTCCCTCTAGGCCCAGAGTACCATGTGGGGAAATATCCTACCCCACCCTTCTTCCAGGTCAGGAATAATATCTAGACAAGAATGTCATGGGTTGAGAAGACTTAGAATGATTGAGATCTGCATCCATGGAAGAAGTACCTCCATCAATGAAATCATAAATTCTTAAAAATATACAAGCATATATTTTTAGCCGGATCCTTTAAGGAGGGCCATCTTAAAAGTTGTTTAAAGAAAGGTGGGGTTTTTTTTGTGAAGTTCTTTGCAATCAAAATACACTATAGAAATATTTGCAACAGCAAGAACTGAAACCAAAAGCAGGGTCTCCTAGGATCATTTGGAAGTCAAAAGGATCTTAGAAGTTCTCATCTAATTCATTCAAGAGATAACTAACTTATTTTGCTTTTTCTTTGGCTTCTGAGCTAGACTCAATGAAATTCCAAGGGATTCACACATTATTTCCACAAAGGTGACAAGGGGAAGTCAGATGGTAAGGGAAAGGAAGCCACACCAAAACAATCCAAGATATGTGTTTTGTGTGGATGTGGAAGGAAGGAATCCTAGCTCAGCAACTTTCCAATATTCTCCAGAAGTTTGTGCATTTTTTTGTTTGTGCCAAACAAAGCCACGAAACAGGATTATCTTTGAGAGACATTTATCATACAACAAAACTCTTGTTCACATGGACATTTCCCCAAGTAACACCTTTTCCAGGCCCACCAAATCCTCATGTTGTTGATGGACTGAGTGCCTGCTCTGGGTACTAGATTGCCCCAGATTCACATTCATTTCTCAAAAGAGATTTATAAGAATGCTAGGCATTTGCTAAAATTCTGATTTCCCTGCAAATTACTAATGGTCACTTAATGCCTTTTGGAAAAATTCAAGTCTCCCCAATATCAAGAATCTACTAGAAGCTCCAAAGGGGTATCCTAGATTAGACATTTGTTCAAGGTCTTCAAACTAATGAAAGGCCAGAGTAAGAATAAGCATTTTAAGCTTCTGAGCCTTGGACCAACACTTAAGCTTTATCCTATAAGTCTGATTTACAAGGAAATAACCCACCAAAAACTTACTTCAAATGTTTCCCTAAGGAAAAAAAATGTGTTTTGGCAGAAGGGTTGGGAAAGGAATAAACACAAAGACCATCCGTATCTTTATATTAACTTTTCTTCATTTGTCTCTTTTGCCACTGTCCTTATTCTATAATTGCTCAGGGCCAGTGTTAGCAACAGGTGCTGTGTCTGTTCTCCAAGGAATGGTCTACAGGCCTATGTTAATTCAGAGAGGTTCTTTGTCAGAGAGCTGGCTTCAGGAAGGCAATTGCTTTCGTAGAACAAAAAAGGACTAGAGAAGCCATTTAGTTTAAATCCCTCATTTTATGAATGTGGAAACTGAGATACAGAGATTAAGTGACCTGACTATGGTCACATAGTTAGCAAATAACAGAGATGATTTCAAGGTCAGCACTCTATTCACTATACCATACTGTCTCTCTAAAGCAACCCATGAAGATTAGCTACTAAGTCTTAAAGGGCCATTGATCTTCATTAAGGGAAGACAGACCCGTGTCAGTGAAATCATAGATCTTTGAAGTGTTAAAGTAGAAAGGAATGAAAGGTGGTGATCTTTCCACCCTTCACACACACACACACACACACACACACACACACACACACACATACACACACACACACACACATATACACCTTTGAAGGAGGAGGAGGAAGGAGAGGGGGCCCTGGGATCCCAAATATTTTTAACTCTGTCAATTTCATTTTTAAAATTTCATCAAAAGAACTGGTTAGGGCTGGTTTATCCAGTAAATCTTTGAAGTTGGGCCGTTAAAAGTATTTACATATATGTATGTATGAATACACACACACACACACATATATATATATATATACATTTGTATACACAAAGAGAGACAGAGAGACAAAGAGACAGAGACAGATAGAAAGAAAGAGGATGAGGAGAGAGAAAGAGAGAAACAGACAGACAGAGAAAAGAGAGAGACAGAAAAAGAAGGAGGGAAAGAGAGGTAGGGGAGGGGAGGGGGGGAAAGAGAGAGACAGAGAAAAACAGAGAGAGAGACAGACAAATACAGACAGAGAAAGAGAGAAGGTGAGGAGAGAGACAGACAGACAGACAGAGAGAGAGAAAGAGAGAGGGTGAGGAGAGAGAAAGAGAGAAACAGACAGATAGACAGAGACAGAAAGAGAGAAGAGAGACAAACAAAGAGGGAGGGAAAAAGAGGAAGGGTGAGGGGGGAAAAGGGAGAAGGGAGAGAGAGAGAGAGAGAGAGAGAGAGAGAGAGAGAGAGAGAGAGAGAAGGAGGAACGGAAAGAAAGGAAAGGGAGGGGAAGAGACAGAGAGGCACAGAGAGGCACAGAGAGACAGACAGACACAGACACAAAGACAGAGAGACAGAAAAGACAGAGACAAAGAGACAGACAGAGATAGAGAGCTGTTATGTTTCAGAAGAAGCCATAAAGAATGCCCATTTAGGAAGGAAAATCATTCGGGCTTTGAGAGAAGATAGTGATATTAATGTTGGATGTTGAGTTCAGCCTGCAAGATGGAAAGATGCATCCTTCAGACATAATCAGGCCTCAAGTCATTAGAATGAGAAGTTTAGCTGGGTGAATTCAAGCCATAATCTACCTCAGCTATAGCACAGTGACTAGAGTGCTAGACATAGAGTTATGAAGATCTAAATTGTAAACCCTTCCTAAAATACTAGTAAATTTTACTTAACCTCTCTCAGATTCAGTTAACTCATCCATAAAATAATAATAATAATAATAATAGGTGCTATTAATAATAATAATAATAATAGCACCTACTTTATAAGGTTAAGAGAATCAAATGAGATGATACTTGTAAAGCACTTTGCAAACTTAAAAACTGAAAATAAAGGCTATCCTCATCATCACTAATTTTATTATTTACAGGGAAACTCAGTTATCAAGTTCAGCAGCTTTAAAGTTTTCCATTTGTCTATCATTTGTGATTTTAAAATATGAAAGGAATGATGACTTTCCGAGACTTGGGGTAGTCTTGAAACTTCTTGAGATAGAACCTAGATGAAAGAAGAAACATAATTAGTACTTTGAGCAAGTGATAGGCAAGAGATGGATGAAGCATGCTGATATTCTTCTCCCTCATGCAAAAGGAGGGTGAAATACATAATTAAGGCATTGCAGCCCACTCTTTTTTATTAAGGAGTCATTCCATAAATAACTATCACAAAATAATATGCTATAGAGGAATATTTTTGTGGAAGGAACAGTGGATTTGGAATCAAAAGACTTGAATTCGAATCTAGGCTCTGCCATTTTCACTGGCTATATATCTCTGGAGAAATCATTTTATGTCTCTAAATTTCAATCATCTCATCTGTAAAATGAGAAGGCTGGATTGGATGACGTGCTTCCAGCTCCAAAATCACAGCATCTACTAAGATTATTTAGGCCCTTCTCTCCAGCTTTGTTGACCTACACTTAGACTCTTGGTCATGTGGCTACTTCTTATAAACCAAGCCAAAGCAAAGAGAGAAGTTGATATCCACATAAAATTGTCAGCTTGTTCTAGGTCAGATAGTCAATAGAGATAATCATAGCCAGAGATGGCAAAGATACTATCATAAAATTTATGAAAATTAAACTTGGACATCTTCAGTCTCCTCATTATGCCCTTTCTATTTATCTCAGACAATAATGACTTGATGTTTTCTCATTCTTACAGCGTTTAAAATTAACAAAAAAAAAAAAAACACATCTCAAACTTTTTTCCACCCTTTAACCATATATAACTAATAACTTACCTCCTCAGGATCTCTGAATCTGAACAGTAATCAAAGTTTTAAACAAAACCCATAAAGTCTTAATATTGAGATTTTGGTCAGTGATCTGGAAGTGGAGACATTGTTGGGGAACTGGCAGCAAGAAGAAAGATGAAATCACACCATGTTGGTTGACTATGAACATAACCTATACATAAAGCCAAACCTGACTTTATGCAGGACTTCCCCCTGAAATCCCAAGTCATCTCAAATAATATTTCGTTTCTGAGTCAAGAAAGCCTTCTAGTATTTATCATAGTTCAGTTATATACTGACCCGCAAACAAACTAAATCCTTAAAGTCCAGGCTTAGGAATGAATTTCCCAGTAGAAGTCATTCAAAAATCCTAGAAATGCCCAGCTCTAAACCATCTCCTTTTCTGGAAAGCATTTTTGCCAGAACTGGTCAAAAAAGAGAGAAGTACTTAATTCTAGTTATTTATATGAAAATTCAAATTAAGGTCCAATTGATGAGTCATGAGAATTTAAAAGTACTATATTTGCCTATTTGTATGATATAGGAGAGATAAAAAATGGATTTGGAGCTATTTTGAGAGGAAAGTAAATAAATGAGGACAAAATAAAGCTGACTGGTAGCAGAGTTAGGTGAATCACCTAAATTAAATAATTGAGACAAAGAAAATTGATTAGGTGATCAATATCAGCTTAAGGGTGCTCTCTGCCAACTATCTTATCCTTCTTGCACTGATTTCAGTTTATTTTCCCATTTATCCTCCAGCTCTCTTTTGAGGTTCTTTATGCAATCTTCCAGAAAGGCCTTTTGAAAAAAGTGACCAGTGATGGTCTTTAATAACTTCTGGAACTTTGTCTAAAGGAACCTCAGGATCTGGGGTCATCGCTTCTTTGTCTTGATAAAAGCTGTCTATGGTGAGAGCTCTCTTCATTTTTTTCTTCATTCTTCTTCATTTTTTTTTAGACAGTGTGGATATCTCTTTAAGGTAGGGGAAAAAACGGTGGCTGAAACGTTGGCTGGAGATCTTTGCCCTGGGGCACTTCTGTGAATTAACTTAAGGTGCTGGGCCAGTGGGGGCTAGGACTAAGTCCAAATTACTCCTTAAACAAGGCAAGTATGCCAGAACACCTGTCCCCAATCAGGGCAGAGCATCCCGAGTGCCTCAGATAAACTCCAGGTGTTTGGAATTTGGAATTTGGAGTTTGGAATTTCTGCCATGATGAGCTGAGTCCCACCCTCACTTCTGGCCTACAACGGAGTTCTTTGACACTGGAGTCCTCTGTTTACCCCTCTGTCCGAGTTAGACAAACCTGATGTGAAGTTTTTCAGAGATATCAGCAAGCAGTGTCCAAATATTTCTGAGTTCGTTGACTTGAAGATCAGTTCAGAGGTTTATTTTATTGTTGATTTGAGAGAAGATTGGAGGAGGAAGCAGAGAGTCACCTTTTCACTCTGCCATCTTGGCTCCACCCCCTCTGCCAACTATCTTTGGCTTTGTTCTATTCAACATTTTTATGAGGTACTTAATGAAGACATAGAAGACACACTTCCATTTTATTGATGGCATAAAGCCAGTAAGTAGAGTTAATATACTATATGACAGAATTAAGATTACCAAAAATCTCAAATGGATAAAACTAGTGGAAAGATGATCTTTAAAAGTCATAAAATATTAAGTCCTATATAAAAGTTAAAAAGTCAATTGCCTGACTTTATTGTGGAGAGACTTTATTGTGGCAGCAGGTTATGAAAAATAAACCTAGTACTTATAGCTAATTGTAAACTCAATCAAAACCAATAGTTTGACATGAATACCAAAAAAAAAAAAACAAAAACAAAAAACAAAACCCAAGAGATAGCTTAATGGGCTTACTTCCATAGATTTTATTTGAGAGATAAGTGACTTCATCTTTACGACTACCCTCTCTCTCAGTTCAGACTATAGTCCCTTCTTTGTCTTAGTACACATTTATCATTAGTTGCTAAAATTAAAAAAAAAACAGAAATTTCTGAAATTAATGAAATTCAGCTTCAAATAAAAGAAATATTATCATTGGACTCATACTCGAAGAGTCTCCAGATTAGTGGAACCTGTCATAGTTTACTCTTAATTTCCATAGTTTTTTTGAGAACTCAATGTCATCTCCATTCCATAAGGGGACCTGAGAGGAAGACTGATGTATTGTGTCTAGAAAATTAAGGAAAGTCCCACTACACTTGACAGTAGATTTTTCCTCTGGATTCTTAAGCACACCTACTTTTATAATTTTTACTCTAACAATTCCACTGACACTTGTTAGGTGTTGGAAAGACTAAATTTAAGAGTCAAAATAAGTAGTTTCAAATCCCAGTACTACATACTACTTGAACAAATCATTTAGGCCTTCAGAGCTACAATTTTCTCATCTAGAAAATGAAGTTTATATAAAAAATCTAAGGTCCCTTTCAGCTTAACTATCTTATTACTCTATAAAATTCATATATTTCATTAGCCACAAGACAGACAGACCACACACACACACACACACACACACACACACACACACACACACATACCACATAAAATGATACATGATTCTAGGAAATTAAATATATCTATTCTTTCTACAAGGCACTAATGAATAGATCTTCTTTGATACTTATCAGTCATAGTCATAAAGGGGATAGCCATAAAGATGAAATCACATATCTCCCTGCCATACTGATTGCTCCTTATGTTCTACCTACATCCAGAACTGAAGGTCTCACCTCTGTGATCTTGAACTCTTATTGACGAACACTCATCTGATTAGACCTCACCTCAGACCTTTAACACCACTTTTTGGCTATTTCTCGGCCATATCACACCGAGTTCATGTACTAACCTATCAACCACCACCCCTGTTTATAACTTTAGCTCTGAGATCAATACTATCATTCTTCATAAGCACATGTTTGGCAATCACTTGCCCTTCAGCTTCACAAGAGCTTTCCTAAATTGTGACACTTAGAACTAAACATATTAATTCATATGTGTTCCAGAGTCCAGTGAGACTGTTACCTCTCCAATACACTTAGTAGCACTTTGAAGAAACATTTGATCAAAGAAAGCTGAATTCAAAACCATTTGTATGAGGGTTATTTTGTTGTTGAGTTATGTCCAACTCTTCATTACTCCATTTGGAGTTTTCTTTGGAAAAGATACTGGAGTGGTTTGCCATTTCTTTTTGCAGCTCATTTTACAGATGAAGAAATGAGACAAACAAGATCAAGTGACTCCCTCAGTCTCACACAGCTAGTAAGTGCTTGAGGCAAGATGGGAACTCTTGGATGGCAGAGTGAAGACATGACTCTCTGTGTCCTCCTCTGACCTTCTCGCAAATCAATAATAAAATAAGCCTCTGAACTGATGTTCAGGTCAACGAATCCAGAAATATTGGGAAACTGCTTGCAGATATCTCTGAAGAACTTCATATCAGGTCTGTTTAACTCAGGCAGAGGGGTAAACAGTTTACTCGGTGTAGCCTGGAAATGAGGTGGGACTCAGCTCAGTGTGGCAGAAACTCCAAACTCCAGACTCCAAACACCAGGAGTGTATCTGAGGCACTTGGGACACTCTGCCCTGATTGGGGGCAGGTTCTGGCAGATTTGCCTTTTTTAAGGAGTAATTTGGGCAAAGTCCTAGGCCCCATCAGGCAAAGTCCTAGCCCCCACCCACTCAGCACCTTAAGTTAATTAGCGGAATTGCCCCAGGGCAAACTACCACAGCTGTGGTTTCTCTAACCTTAAATAGACCCCCATACTGTCTTTAAAAATGAAGAAGCAAAAGAGAGCTCTCACCATAGACAGCTTCTAACGAGAGAAAGAAGGGCAGAGCTCAGATCCTGAGATTTCTTTAGACAAAACAACTCCAGAGGAAGTTATCAAGGACCATCCCTTTTCAAAAGGCCTTTCTGGAAGATTGCATGAAGAATCTCAAAAGAGAGCTGGAGGATAAATGGGAAAATAA
>JAJPUD010030825.1:0-12913 GCA_023553655.1 Myrmecobius fasciatus | reverse complement strand
TTAGTGAAAAAGTTTGACTGGTCTTTGAAAAAGGATCATTATTATTAAAAATGAGACAACCATTAAATTATCACAAGAATGTGCAATTATGTTTAACATGAAATAATAATAAATTAGAATCTCAAGACATCCTACTTAGATTCTTAGTTTCAATCATGAGTAGGCCTAGATACAATTATTATCATTTCCCTCTTCTTGATGCAATTACAGTTTATGAAAGTGGTAACAGATCTTTAAAAGAAAATCATTATTATTAAAATAAAACAACCATTATCAAAAATTATAATTATTATAGTATGTTTATATGAGATATGAATTAATATCAAATCAAAATCCTAAAAAGCCTAACTTAGACAGCAAGTTTCAGGAAACAGTAGGCCTAGATAAAGTTAATGCTTCTCTTATGTTCATGAAATAAGTGATTTGTATCAGAGAGTTTAAAAGGTCTTTAAAAAAGAATCATTATTATCAACATTAAACAAGTACTAAAATATCATACAAAATAATTATTATACTATGTCTACATAATATGAAAGGATATGAAATTAAAATCCCCAAATTTCCTACCTAAAACAGCAAGTTTCAGTCATCAGCAGCCTAGAAAATATTATTTCTCATGTTGATGCAATAATAGTTAATGAAAAAGAATAACAGTTCTTTAAAAAAGAATCTTAATGGTTAAAATAAAATAACTGTTAAGTGATCACCAATAATATGCAGGATAGTATTTCTAAACAATATGAAATAATATCAGATCAGAATTCGAATTGTCCTACCTCTGAGAGGAAGTTTCACTAATCATCAGGCCTTGATACAGTCTTTATTTTTTATGCTGATGCAATAACAGTTAATGAAAAAGTTTAACAGTTCTTTTTAAAAAATAATATTAAAATCACAAAACCATTAAATTATCACTAATATTCATTATAAGATATCTATGTATTATGAAAAAATGTCACATTAGGTTCCCAAGACATCCTATCTCACACAGTAAATTTCAGTTATTATTATTTCCCTCATTTGGATGCAATAACAGTAATGGAAAAAGTTTAACAGGTCTTTTAAAATGATTGTTTGTTCTTAAATTAAGAGAACCATTAACCTGTCTCAAACAATAATTATTATAGTTTGCCTATGAGATGTGAAATAGTATCAAAATAAATTACCAAGAGATTCTGTCTCAAACAGCAAGTTTCAGTAATCACAATGCCTGGATACAGTTACTGTTCTGTTTCTCATGTTGATGGAATAAAAGTTAATGAAAAAGTTAAATATGTCTTTAAAAAGAATTATTTACTAGTAAAATAAAGGAACCATTAAATTATCATAAATAATATTGATTATAGAGAGTGTATATAATATGAAACAACATCCAATTAGAGTCCCAAGTCATCCTACCTAGACAGTAAGTTTCAGCAGGCCTATATATAGTTATTATTTTTTGCCTTATTTTGATGCAAAAACAGTTTAAGAATGGGTTTTACAATTCTTTAAACAAGAATCAGTTTCATTAAAATAAAACAAGCATTCATTTATCACAAATAATATTCATTTTATTATGTCTGTTATATGAAATAATATCAAATTAAAATCTGAAGAAATCCTACCATTGTAAGTTTCACTAATCACCAAGGCTACACACAATAACTATATTTTCTCTCATGTTGTTGGCAATAAAACTGAATAAAAAGTTTCATAGGTGTATATAAAAGAATCATTATCATGAAAAAAATAACCATTAAATTATCACAGATAATATTCATCATAGTATGATTATATATTATGCAATAATATCAACTTAAATTCTCACAAGATCCTACCTTAGGCAATCAAGGTTCACTAATCACTAAGGCTGGATGAAGTTACTGTTATTTCTCTCATGTTAATGAAATAGGATAACAGGTTTTTAAAAACAACCATTCGTATTAAAAGAAAACAACCATCAAATTTTAACAAACAAATATTATGCTATGTTTATCTAATATGAAATAGCATCAAATTAAAATCCCAAACCATCCCACTTCTTATAGTGTTACATTAATCACTAGACCTAGATATTCTTCTTCTTATTTCTCTCATGGTTTAACAGTTCTTTAAAAAAGAATCATTATTATTAAATTAAACAACCTTTATAATATCAGAAATAATACTTATATTATGTGTATATAATATGCAATAATATGAAATTAATATCCCACAGCATCCTAAATAAGACACCTAGTTTCACTCATCACCAGGACAAGGTACAATTATTATTTCTTCCATTGTTTTGATGCATTAATTGTAAAGGACAAAGTTTAACAGGCGTATAAAAAGAAACATTATTAATAATAAGTAAAACAATAATTAAACATTAATCATTATACTGTGTCTATATAATATGAAACAATATCAAATTAAAATCTCAAAAGATCCCACCTCTGACAGCAAGGTTTGTTAATCCCCAGGCCTAGATATTGTTATTGTCATTATTTCTCATGGTGAATGCAATAAAAGTTAAGAGAAAAGTTTAGTGGTTCTTTTAAAAAGAATCATTAACATATCACAAACAATAATTATTATAGTATGTCTATAAGATATGTAATAATATCAAATTAAAATACTTCCTGGGACCATAAATTTTACTAACTGCCTAAATACATTTATTAATATTATTTTTCATGTTGATGCAATAAAGTAAATGAAAAAGTTTGGCAGTTCTTTAAAAAAGAATAATAATTATTAAAATAACACATGCACTAAATTCTCACAAAAGATCTTCATTATAGGATGTCAATATAATATAAAATAATATGAAATTCAACTCCCAAAAGATGCTACCTCAGGCAGCAAGTTTCACTAATCACCATGGCTAGATACAGTTACTATTATTTCTCTGATGTTGATGCTGTAACACTTACTGGAAACAGTTTAACTTGTCTTCAAAAAAGAATCATTATTCTTAAAAGATAACACCCATTAAACTATCACAAATGCAATTCATTATAGGATGTCCATATCATATAAAATAATATCACAGAATATTCCCCAAATATCTTACTTCAGACAGTAAGTTTCAGTAATCATCAGGGTTAGAATTTGTTATAATTATTTCTCTAATGTTGAGGCAATAAATGTTAATGAAAAAGTTCAACATGTCCTGAAAAAGAATCATAATTATGAAAATAAAACAACCATCATATTACCATAAGTAATATTTATTATTACATGTCCGCACAATTTGCAATAATGTCAAATTAAAATCCCCAAAGATCTTACCTCGGTTAGTAATTTTCCTGCTTTATTAAGACTAGATACAGTTGTTGTTATAATTATTATTTCTCATGTTGATGCAATAAGAATTCATGAAAAATTTAACAGGTGCTTAAAAATAATCATTAGTATTGATGTAAAAGCACCATTAAATTATCACAAATAACATTCATTAAACTATGTGTATTTACCATGAAATAATATCAAATTAAAATTGCAAGATCCTACCTCAATCAGTTGTTTCAATAATGAGCAGGGCTAGATGCAGTTATTATGATTTCTCTTATGGTGATGCAACAACAGTTAAGGAAAAGAGTTTAACAGGTCTTTTAAAAAGACATTATTAAAATAAAACAAGCTTTAAAATAGGACAAATAATATTCATTATAGTATGTTTATAATTACGCAATAATATGAAACCAGAATTGCATGCGATCCTAACTCAGAGAGACAGTTTCACCAATCACCAGGCATATCGTTAATAATTCTTGTCATTTTGATGCCATAAGAGTTACTGAAAAAGTTTAACAAGTCTTTAAAAAAGGATCATTATTTTTAAAATAAAAGAAAAATTCAATGATCAAAAATAATATTCATTGTACTTTTTCTATACAAGATGAAATAATACCAAATTAAAGTCCCAAGAGATTCTACTTCAGACAGCAAGTTTCAGTAATCAGCAGGCTTAGGTAGGTAATATTATTTCTCTCATATTGATGCAATAACAGTTTATCAAAGGGTTTAACAGGTCTTTAAGAAAGAATCATAATTATTAAAATAAAACAATCTTTGAATTATCACAAAAAGTAATAATTAAAGTATAAGTATACTATGTGAAATAATATCAAATTAAAATTTCAAAAGATCATAGCTCTGAAAGCAGTTTTCACTAATCCCTAGGCATCAATAGTCATTAGTATTATTTGTCATGTTGACAAAATAACAGTTGATGAAAAAATTTAACAGGTCTAAAAAAGCATCATAACTTTTCAAAACCAATTAAGTTATCAGAAATATTAATCATTATACTAATTCTATACAATATAATAATATAATATTCATTATACCAATTCTATGCAGTTCTATACAATATCAAGTTAGAACCCCAAAAGATCCTACCTCTGACAGCAAGTTTCCCTAATCAGCAGGACTTGATTGAGTTATTATTATTATTTTTCATGTTGATGCTATAATAGTTAATGGAAAAGGTTAGCAGTTCTTTGAAAATAAACATTTTTTATTAAAATAAAACAACCATTAATTTTTCACAAATCATATAGATGGTATTATGTCCATATAATATGAAAAAAAATCAAATTAGAATCTCAAGTCATCCTACCTCATAGTAAGTTTTAGTAATTAGCAGGCCTGGATACAGTTATTATTATTTCTTTCATCTTGAGGCAATAAGTGTTTATAAAAGGCTTGTAAAGGTCTTTGAAAAGAAGCATTATTATCAAAATAGATTCATTAAATTATCACTAACAATAATGATTTAGTGTCTGTAAATTATGAAATAATATAAAAGTACTAAAAGGTCCTATTTCAGACAGCAAGTTTCAGTATACAACAGGCCTTAATATGGTTATTATTATTTCTCTCATGTTGATACAGTAATAAATTATGAAAGATTTTAAAAGGTTATTTAAAAAGAATCATTACATTGAAATAAAACAACAATTTAATTATCATAAACAGTAATTATTATGGAATATCTAAAGAATATGCAATAATATCAAGTTAAAATCTCAAAAGGTTCGCCCTCAGACAGCAAGTTTCACTAATCACTAGAGCTACATTCGGGTCACTATTATTTCTCTCATGTTGACATAATTACAGTTTATCCAAAGTTTTAACAGATGTTTTAAAAAGTATCATAATTATTCAAAGAAAACAACCATTAACATATCACAAATAATATTCACTATATTATGTTTATATAATATGCAGTAATATGACACAATAATACCAAGAGGTTCTAACTCAGACAACTATTTTCATTAACAGCATGACTCAATATAGTTATTATTATTTCCCTCATTTTGGTGCAATAACAGTTGATGAAACAGTTTAATACATTTTTAAACAAGAATCATTAACATTAAAAGAAAACACCCATTAAATTATCGCTAACAATAATTATTATAACCTTTTGTATAATAGGAAAAAATACCCATTTCCTACCAAAGACAGCAAGTCACTAAGCACCAGGCTTAGATACTGTTATTATTTCTTATGTTGATGCAAAAACAGGTAAGGACACCAGCCCTGAAATCAGGAGGAGCTGAGTTCAAATCTGTCCTCAGACACTTAATACTTCCCAGCTGTGTGACCCTGAGCAAGTCATTTAACCTCAATTGCCGCAGGAAAAAGAAAAGTTAATGAAAAAGTTAATCACTGTTTAAAAATGAATCATTATTATTAAAATAAAGCAACCATTAAATGATCACAAACAATAATTATTATGCTATGTCTGTATAATATGAAATAATATCCAATTTAAATTCCAAAAACGTCTACCCTTGATAGTCTCAGTAATGACCAGGCCTAGATGCTGGAATTATCCTTATTTCTCATGTTGATGCAATAACAGTTAATGAAAACATTTAATAGGTAATTATAAATTAATCATTATTATTAAAAAATAACAGACATTAAATTTTCACAAACAATAATTATTATACTATATATGAAATAATGTAATATATGAAAGAATATCAAATTCAAATCCAAAGGAATCCTCTCTCATACAGCCATTTTCAGAAATCAGCAGGCTAAATAAAGTTATAATTTTTCTCACATGGATGCAATAACAAATGAAAAAGTATTACAGGTCTGTAAAATAATCATAATAAAATAAATAATATAATCATAATTATTAAAATGAAACAACACAAAAAATATTCATTAAAATATTTCTAAACGTTATGGAATAACATCACATTAGAAACCCAAGCGATGCCATCTGAGACATCATGTTTCACTAATTACCAAAGGAGAGTTATTTTTTCTCTCATGTTTATGTAATAAAAGCTAAAGAAAATGTTCAATGGATATTAAAAAAGAATCATTATAATTAAAATAAAACAATTAAATTATCACAAATAATATTCATCATAGTATGTATAATATGAAATAAAAATGCCACAACATCCTACTTCAGACAGTAAGATTCAGTCATGAGTAGGCCTAGATACAGTTCTTATTATTTCTCTCATGTTGATGCAATAACAGTTTATGAAAGGGTTTAACAAGTATTTTAAAAAGCATCATTATTGCTAAAATAAAACAAGCTTTATATCATCACAAACAATAATTATTATACTATATCTGTGTAATATGAAAAATATCAACATAAAATCCCCAAAGTTCCAACCTTAAACAACAAGTTTCACTAATCCCCAGGGCTAGTTACACTTACTATTATTTTTCTCATGTTAATGCAATAATATTTAATGAAAAACGTTTAAGTCTTTAAGACAGTCATTATTATTAAAAAATCAACCAATAAATATCCCAAATAATATTCATTATAGTAGGCTTATATAATATACAATAATATGAAATTAGAATGCCATTAGGTTCTAACTCAGACAACGATTTTTACTAATTACCAAGCCTAAATATAGTTATTATCATTTCCTCATTTTGATGCAATAACAGTCAATGAAAAAGTTTAACATCTTTAAAAATCATCATTTTTAAAAAAACTAAGATAACCATTAATTTATCACTAATAACAATTGTCATACTATACCTGTATAATATGAAGTAATATCAAATTAAAATCCCAAAAGACTCTACCTCTTGTTAGAAATAATACACTTGAAACTGAAAATTGAGGAAAAATCATTAAAGAAGATTCTTAAGGAAGCATCTTAATGTTTCTGGCCAGAAACTGGCCCCACTCCTCTTTGGGAAGATGGAATACCGCGTACAGAAGTGGGAGAACCTTTCTAATTGCCAGTATATGTTGCACAATCCTTAATTAGGTACATGGTTCTGAGTAGACCCTCAGCTTGAACCCATCATCCCCCTTCTTCTGTCTTTTGGGGTGATGGAATTCGGGGGACCAGGGATGGAGATCTCAGTCTTCCACGGGCATCATGACCACTTCAAACTGGAAAGGGGCATAGAGTTGAGACATCTCACAGGGTAGAGCTTTAAGGACCTTATTTCATACAGATTTATGTATCTATCTATAGATAGACTAGGCCAAATAATCATTTACCTACTTATTTAGTATATAAAGACTTTATTTTTCAGTTGAAAACTGCAAGATCTCACATACTTGTATTGTATTCATAATTTCTATTGATTGCTTACTCTGATTAAAGAAGCTTGCCATAAGAGGAAAAAGTTGGGACATAATTAATAATCAAAAACTGGTCCTTCAGGCCTCAGTGTGAGTGCACATACATGATGGGATAAAGCATCCTTAGCTCTGTCTTACAGTTGTCAACCAATTATGCAGTAACCATTACACCTTATAGCCACTCAGAAATAATCAGGTGGGTTTTTATTGAAAGGAACAGCCCTGGGAAACTGAGTCAGAAAGATCCCACCTCAAGCAGAGTCCAAAAAAAGTTGTCTTCTCAACTTTTTCCCAGATATTAACCTCCACCTGGAACAGTTCAAGATCACATCCTTCTGAGTAGACTGTGGCACATTTCTCTCATATGGTGGATTACTGACTCAATGACTTTGTTAGACAGTCTTACCTGAATTTAAATCTCTAAACAATATCAACTAAAATCCCAAGAGATTTATCTCAAATAGGCAGTCTCATCAGTCAGAGCTTCAGGTGAATTTAGGTCCCAAGGATCACATATCCTAAATAAGTATTGACTACAATCCTACAATCCTAATAACAGTAAGAGTTTCATCCTAGAAAGGGCCAGTACTGGGGTTGTAACCAGAGCCTGCTTTACCTGTAGAAACATTTCCTTGTCCTCTTCTAACTGCTCTGGGTCTTCCTCTAATAGTTATTACACAAGTCCTTTGTTCAATGTCCATATGAATTAATCCATAGTCTATAATATCCTATCAATACCCCAAATTTCCTTAATTCCCTCTTAGTCTTGGGGATGGGTATCTGTTACAGCTTCAATTCTGTCAGGATTAATTTTTCTAGTTCCCAATTCCTTAACTGATCAGGTGTCCCAAATATTCTATCTCTCTTTTCCAAAATTGTAATTTCTTGGGTAACACCCGCAACCTCTTATTTTCCAAAAAGTTTAAAAGTTTCACTGAGATTTCAGAGACTTTTTTCTCCTTTTCTCTGGAGAGCAGCAAGTCATCTACTTATTGTAACCAACTTAGACCCTTTGGGAATTCATATTTTTTCCAGAAGACTTTCCAAAATTTGTCCAAAAAGATTTGGAGCCTCAGTGAATTCTTGGGGTAGAACCATCCACCTGTACTGCTGTTTTCCACCAGTCCCTGGGTTTCCCCAAGTGAGCCAAATAAATCCTTACTGTTTTCACCTGAAGGACAAGCCCCAAAGGCATCCTTCAAGTCAATAACTGAGAACCACCCATGTTTTGTAGGTATTTGGCTAAATAGGGTATAAAGATTAGGAACCAGTGGGTGATGGGATGAAATCAAGTGATTTACTTCCCTCAAATCTTGTACCAGCCACTATGTTCCATCAGGTTTTAGTACAGAGAGCACCGTGGTGTTGAAAGGAGACATACAAAAGCTCTTGGGCCTGCAGTCCTTTTCTTCCTTCCATTGGGATAGGATACTGTCTAACACAGGCCATAGCTTAGTTTAATTTTTATTGGATCAACCCCCATGATTCCCTTCTACCCAAACTTCTTCTCTAATGTTTTTATAGATTCCAGTACTTAACAAATGTAGTCTAACAGCCAATTGTTCCTGTATGACTTTTATCACTAGATCTAATTTAAGAATGAAGTCTGTTCCCAACAGGTTTATTCCTGCTTCTGGGACAAATAAAAATTTGACAGTAGTTTGTTTATTTCCACACCAAATAATTGTTTCATTAAAATTTGGTTCTTGAAAATTTTCTCCTTTCACTCCAGAGATTTTAAGGCTGTTCCACTCAACTTCATCCCCTCAGGTTGTGTAGTAAGTGAGGATCTTTCTGTCCCAAGTATCTACAAGGAATAGCATATTTTTTTCTGGAGCTCCCGACATCTACATTAAAGAGGGGTTCTTGGTCAGATTTAAGGAAAAAGTACCCTTAAATTCCCTAATTGTCTTCTTCCTCAAATGTCATGAGGGATGTTACTTGCCCCCCTTTATTCCACTCAGTACAATTCATCTGAAAGTGCCCTGACTTTCCACATCTATAACCCTTCTTTTCTCTTAACCACCCCCTGCCTCTCCATTGTTCCTCATTATTTTCCTAATCTGTATCTCTATCCTCATTTTGATTCCCTGTTACTTCCTTCTGATCTTACAACCTCCTTCACTGTACCATGATTTTAGTTTTCTGGCTTTGTTTCTCTGCTTCCCTTCAGACATAAACTTTCTGAGCCTCCCTCAATAATTCTTCTAGAGGCTTAGTATTCCATTGTTCTAACTTTTGGAGTTTTTATTTATATTTGGCCAAGAGTTGGTCACAAAATGTGCCTGTGGGTCTAAGTCAGATGACCTTCTAAACTTTTCTCTCATCCTTTCTAAAAATTCAGATGGAGACTCCTTTTTTTTGGTGAATATCAAACCTCTTGTTCAAATTCTGAGACTTTGGTACTGCTTCTTAAATCCCTGCTATAATTAATTCCCTAAGGTCTTGCATATTAGCATGGTGGTCCTGATTATCATGATCCCAGTCAGGGTCTACATTGGGATACTTGATCTCCCCTGGAACCACTCCTGCTGTGGGAGGGTGTCTCCCTTCCCACCTTGCCATCCCATCTCTCCTTATCATACTCTTTTCCTCTCCAGTTAAAAGAATGTTGAGCATTGACCTGAGCTCACTCCATGTCTAGATATTTGGACCTAAAAAATGTTCTAATTGTCCAGGTCTTCTATCAAAGATTTCATTTCTTTCTTAAAGGCTCTCACTTGAGTAGTACTTAGGGGAGCATTCACAAATCCAATTCCTCTCTTCCCATTGGGACTTCCCTTAGGAAAAACAGGGAGTGGGATTAAGAATAGGAATGGAAACAGATCCTGATTCCATCACACTCTTTTCATCACACTTAAATGGAAGGTTCTGAATGTCTTGTTTATATGTTCTAATTCCTTCTTAGCCTGGAGCAAAGTTTCTCTTCTGTCTTCTTTTTCTCTGAAATTGGTGGATTACTAGGAGCATTATGAGTATTCAAGGGTAAGGGAGAAGAAAATGGGGGAGCTGAAGCATTAGATGGAGGTGGATCATAAGGAGGGGACAGAGAGGGGAAAACAAAAAGGGGATACCATTTAGAAAATGACTCAAGGACTTTCCTGATCCTTCTTTGACTGACTTAGAAAAATTCCAGCAGCTGTTGAAATCCTAGCACCCCAACAACTGGTATAATCCTTTTCTTCCTCTGTGACTCCTTTCTTGTCATTTACATACAAGCTTAGTAATTGGCAAACTCAAACCTCATCAAGTTGTGAATTTTGGCCAAAACACTGAGGGTGCCAAGATAGGTTCTTTAGTCCACTCTTGGCAACAATATTTGATCATTTTCATCTTGTCTTTTCCTTTAGTCCTGGAAGCATCCTGCATTTTCCTTAACATTTTGCTGAAAAAGCTTACAGGAAAAATATTTTCCTGGGGATTTCTCCCCTTCTCCCTAGGCCTAGAACCCATTCCTCCCATCTGTAAATCCAGCAAGTTTTGGCGCTACCCACTCAAAACTTCCTCATGGATCTCTACTAGATGGTTTCTGCAAGGCCAGTGCAGCCCAAAGCTGCCCACTTTGGCTTTTGACTAGAAAGGAATGTCCCCGATCATAAAAGGGATTTTTCTTACCTTTGTTTGATATATCAGCTTGTGTGGTCTGCCGGCCTCCCCTCCCCCCATTGTTGAGATTCTTCAGGTTACCTCAAGGTTCATGATTTGAAGTCACAATCTAGAAAGGAACTGGGGGGGGGAGAGGGTTCAACCTCCAAGACCACTGAAATCAATGAGAGCACTCTTTCCAAGGGGCCTTACCCTGCTCCATGTGAGGTCTGTGATTCAAGCCCTATGATGGGCACCAAAATTATTAGAAATAACACTCTTGACAGTGAAAATCACATATCGAGGAAAACTTATCAAAGACGAATCTTAATGAATTGTCTTAATGTTTCTGGCCAGAAGCATGTCCCACTCTACTTCGGGAAGAGGGAGCATGAAATAGAGAAGAGGGAGAATCTTTATACATGGTAGTGTGGTGCAGTCTCTACTTTCAGAGAATGGATGGGTCCGTTTCATCCGGCTTGCAATCTTTCTGATGTGCCCACTACATGTTTCCCCTTAATATAGATAAAACTTCTCACCTTCCCTTCTCATGCATTCCAACATCCAAAATTGACAGAAAAGTCCTCCTATGGCATGTGTTGTTTAATATTCATAACCTATTAACCATGTGCAGTAGTGATTTGGTCAAGTCCTCTCACTGACCACAAATGGTTTGGGCTGGATGGGCTACTATATTAAGTTTGTGATTTTCTCAAACCCAAAAGAGCCTTTCTGATTGGCTGAATTATTATTTCTCTCATGTTGATGAAAGAACAGTTTTTGATAGGGCTTAACAGATCTTAGGAATGAATCATTATTATTAAAATATCACAAATAATATTCATCATAATATATTTATATACTATGCAATAGTATGAAATTGGAATTGGGCAAGGTCCTAACTAAGAAAGCTAGTTTCACTAATTGCCATACCTAGATAAAGGTATAATTATTTCCTCATTTTGATGCAGTAACAATGAAAAAAGATCAACAGGTCTTTAAAAAAACAGCTACTATTATTAAAATAAAACAAACATTAAATTGCTGAAAACATTAATTATTATAGTATCTCCATATAATATAAAATAATATCAAATTAAAATCCCAAAAGAGCCTCCTTCCAAAAGAAAGTTTAAATAAACCAGGCCTAGATACAATTATTATTATTATTTCTCTCGTGTTGATGCAATGTGTTAATGAGAAAGTTAAACAGGTCTCTAGAAAGAAACATTATTAAGATAAAAGTGCCATCATATTATCAAAAATAAAATTTAGTATGATATATATTTATAATATGCAAAATTGCCTAATTAAAATCCCAAAAGATCCTACCTCAAATAGCAAGTTTCTTGCTTTACCAAACTTAGAATATTATTATTATAATTTCTCACATCGATGAAATAACAGTTAATGAAAGAGATTAACAAGCCTTTAAAAAAGAATAATAATTATTAAAACAATCATTAAATTATCACAAATCATATTCATTATAGCATGTCTTCGTAACATGAAATAATATAAAAGTATAATCCCAAATGTTGCTACCTCAGGCAGCAAATATCAGTAATAAGCAGACCTAGGTACAGTCTTCATTATTTCTGTCGTGTTGATACAATAACAGTTTGTGAAAGGGTTTAAGAAGTGTTTAAAAAAGAATCTAGTATTAAAACAAAACAATCATTAAATTATCAGAAACAATAATTATTATGCTATGTATATAAGATATGAAATAATATCAAATTAAAATCTCAAGACATCTTT